>JARHVA010004244.1:1620000-1640185 GCA_037957365.1 Torreya grandis
TGATCTAACTAACTACTTGCTGTGAGGTGGACGTAGGAGAACTCATCCCTAAGAGTATGATGGAGGGAGAGCATCATCAAAGAGGGTGACATATATGGAAATGTTGGAGAATGATAGAGGAACCATCTAGAACCCTACACACACCACATTAGCTAACACCTATTAAATGCATAATAAAATGGTTAGCCTAATATGTTTTGATGTCATTTACATTAGATAGTCATTTATACATGGTTTACTAGCATAATTTAATAGTTTTATTGAACTTATTTTGCATGACATGTGTGTATGTCTATTAATGTTTTGGAGATTTACATAATTAGATTAAATTCAGATCTGTTGATTAATTTATTATTAATTTGTAATGACATTAGGAGATGCTAATGTAATTAGTGTTAAAATAAATAAAATTTAGGAATTTCCAATTAAGTGAAAAAAATGGAAAAAAAAAAAGGAAAAAAAAGAGAGAGAAATAGAATGGTCTAAATTTAAGAAAAACAAAAAGAAAGAAATTCATAAAATAATAACAAAAACAAAGAAAAGCAATAGTGAAAGGAAAAATCTTAAAAATCCATGCCCTTTTCATATAAAGTAAGAAAAGAACTTAAGGAGAAGAAATAAGTAGAGGGTGAAATAAAGAACATAAGGAGAAGCATAAACAATAGAGGAAGAGAAGGATAAGAAGCAAGGACAAGTAATAGAAAGAGCAACTATACGTGCTGCTAGGTAGGCCATGTTATAAAATTTATATGCTTATTTCTACATGCTAGAGTTTATATATTTAGTGATTGGGTATGTGTGTGTTTGTCATATAATGATTTGGTAAACCAAATACATATATTTAATCTTCAAAATACACAACCTCTGAGTGTATATTGGTATATATATAGCGCATATAGACAGTTATAAGTGTATATCCTATATAAATGAGTAGGAATTGTCTATAAATGAAATTTTATCTCAGATTAAGCTCTAGATATATGTACATCTAGTAAAAAAACATGCCACTTCAAAATATGTATTGAACATGCAAGGAGGAAGTAATTAGAAATATTACTACGACTATATGATTTATATATGTAGATATTATAACATATTTGGTATTAGTTCATATACAGTCTTCATATATTATAACAGATATATGGAGATATATAATATAATGGGTCAGATCATATATATGTATATAATACATAGAAGAAATTATAATGGATCGATTCACTAGAAAAAATTGGTATTGAAACTTGTTCATGTTACAACTTATTAGTCAAAACTAACAACTTGTATTTTTGTAAATACATTTAAAGCTATACAACAACTAAGTAAAAGAAAGAAAAAATATAGTGCCATACTATGAGACATACTAGACAATATAGGGAAATTTATATGAATTTATTCTATCCCATAGAAAAATTAGGGGACAACTTTTGTACTAATGCTGAAATGCTTCTAATAGCAGTATTTAAAGAACAATGCCTTTATTAATGAATAGATACTTGTGTAAATCAATGGAAACTATGTATACAAGAATTTGCTTTTAAATCTGCTCATGCAATAACTCATCAGTCAAGATTGATGATGTATTTTATTTAGGTAGATTGTAGTTAATAGTGAATTAACCGTCGACACTTTTTATTTAGTGAGATTTCATTCAACAATGAATTAACCATCAATGCCTTTTATACTTGGAATTATATTCATCGTTGATAGTCTTACAAAGTCATAGTATTTTTTGAAGCGATATAACCATGATTGTATGACTTAGAAAATGAATAATAAAATCCTTAGCATATAATCAATCTATATCAATGGTCTATTCAATGTCATAGCTCTGATATTCTATACCTAGAAATATAGGATATTTAATACCATGGCCAAATATTTAATATTGTGAACTCATGCTAAGTAAATTTGATTTGGTTATTTAATTTGATCAAGATTAATTTGGTTTGGTTATTAATTTATATCTTGTTTATCTAATATTGTGGTATTTAGATTATAAACTATCATAATAGTAGGCAGTCATCTAATTATAATATACATGTCAGTGATTTTTTTGAACCTAATTTATAGATAAAATAAGACCAAGATTAGTAAATCTCTCTAAATGGGCATAGAGCTTGTATCTTTTGATTGATAGTAAGTGAATCGATAATATAAGTTCACCTAATAACTTATGTCTTATCATGTAAATAATCATAATGGTTGTGCTCCTTATACTGTCATGTATGTAGCTATAAGTTTAGTGATATCATAAAATGGTTTAGGTAAAACATGTGAGACATATATAGGTAAAATTTAGTCTTTTGTTATATCATGATAAGCTTTATGATTTGGGATCACTTTTCTTATGTCTAGCCTAGGAAATGAAAAAATATAGTACAAATATAACACTATAATAAGCTACCTCTTTATAAATTATTAATGTTATGCTTTGAAAAATAAAGGTATACTTATGCCAATAACTTATACTTGTACATAGGGATGTGCTCTTCTAATTATAGGTCCATTAGTGGTTTATAATTATATTATATAATTTTATATAATAGAGCCTTATATATGCATCCATACAACCCCTGAGAGTCTAACAAATAATTGAATGGAATATTGTGTGTTTCATAGGAACTGAGACTTTCCTTGTTATGTCTATTTATTTGATTATAATCTTATGTTTCTATTAATTTATACTACTTTATTGGATTGGTTGTGGTATTTAGTAGTTATGCATAAGAATGCTAGACTATGATAATATGGGTTATCATAGGGTGCATTATATTTAGAAAATACTTATAGTAATTAAAAAATATAGTTAAAAGTGAATTTTATTCAAATGATATAAACTATAGTCATTATTTTTATTATAGAATAGATAATATTATGAGATTTATTCATACATTTGATGGAATAACTATATGTTTTTTTATTGTTCCTATGCTTAGCATGTTAGATAAAATAATTTCTAGTAGATTGTAATTTATATGAATATATTGGTTATATTATGTTAATCAAATCTCATATTGTTGATATTTAGTAAGTAATGAGATGGACTTCACTAGCTTACTGGCATCACAATGCTAGATGAAGGTAATTCGATCAAATGGTGTGTATGAATTTTAATTGATCTTTAGATCATTATTATTATTAAAAAAAAGACCAAAGTAATATTTAGTGAGACATCATAATTTCATGAGTATGATTTACATGTTTGTGTAATATATTTCAATATAATGGGTTTCTATGATACACTACATGTTTAGTTTTAAACATTATACAACACACGGGGGTACTAGCTTGTCTCTCTAGATTCTCGCACCATCACTATTTACTCATCCACGAAGGAAGGGTTATTACATTATGGAATGAATTAGTGTGGGGGATCATTTATTTATGGTTGATGTGAAAAAGTGCTTGGATTATGCTTTCCCTCCCACAATAGTACTAATTTTGAGCTGACACTTGAGATTGTCATAGATACTAGAGTACGGGGAACTATGCTCTAGAGAGCCATGTATATTATATATGAACATTATATTGTATTGAACTTATTATTAAAACATTATCATAATGAGTTATAATTACTTATTTATTTTACATTGACAATAGTGGCTGTAAGCATATATCAGTTGTGGCTGGATAATTGTAATTACTTTCTATATTTGTATTATGATATGTTTCTTATAATGAAAGTGACCGGTGATGTATGATGTAGTATACTTCATTTATAATTATCACACTTAGATTATTTTATATTATATCTAATTATATTCTCATGGTGTAATCTATTTAAATTACATGTGTTTAAATTTTTTTAAAAATCATGTATTTCTAGGTAGACCCCAGTGGGGATGTTACAATATTGCTATGCTCTACAGGTTTAATAACTAGACAATAATTTAAAAATAAGAAAATATATATTATTTTACTTAAGCTTTCAAATATTGATAATGTATTGTTTCACAATTAGGACAAGAAGAAATTTATTTTGTGGGTGATTGGAGTGAAATATTTATAAACTGAGCACAACTTTTAGAATCCAAGATTAGGGAAACATATTTACCATAGTTTTTTAGGCTTGATTGTATTTTTGTATAAATTTTCAATTTATGGTCTAAATTATATATAATGTAAGTGTACAATCTAAGCAATCTTCTTTGATTGTTGCTAAATTTTTTAGTTAAATTATTTTTTCCTTTAAACATCACCTTGTAATAATTATCACTGGATCATGAAATAAAATAAAATAAATCTAAATATTATGTTTTTTTATATTATATTTATTCTATTATTTTTAATGGATCATTTCAAAACTCATCTCTTACTAATAATCTAAAAAAATTAAAATTAATTATTATTTTTATACATGTTTTATTAAAGGTAAAAGTGAGTTTTGAAAGGGACTCAACCCATTACATAAAGTCACCTAAGTGACAAATACCAACCACCAAATCACATACAAAGTAACAAAGAATGAGTTCAAAGACCAAAAATAATATATAAACAACACATACATAGTTACCTCACAGCATAAGATTACAATCAATGATTATTTTTCCACTCATGTGCATTTGTCTATTTATTGATCATACTTTGAAAATTGATTTATAGACCATTGACCAGTCCCACTTGAGTATAAGTAGAAGCTTCACCCTTAATATTTATCTTGAGGATACTATCATTTCTTTGAGCACTAGCATTGTTGAACAATCTTATCATACCCTGCATACTTTGCATAGCATTATGAACAGTGACTTTGCTAAAACTTACCAATAAATTTAACTTTTGTTTGAGTTCTTTATTCTCATTTTTTAGCCTAATCATTATTTCCTTCAAAGTATCAATGTGTGAAGACATCTCAATCTCATGTTCCCTTGTACAATATAAACCATCCTGCTTTTTGAGATTACTCACTCCCTGTTTAAGTCTAGAATGATCTTTCATAAACCATCTCAAGAATGCTTTATAAAGGTTAACCTCATCCTCTAAAATTTCAAATTTATCTTTATGAGTTATGATGTCCTTAAAGAAACCAAAATTCATCCTTACCTGAGCTTTATGTAATTTTTTAGTCTCCTGCATATTCTTTTTCTTCTCATCAAACGTATCAAACCTGTGTATGCCAAAATCTTGATTCATTGTATGAACCATATCATCCCTATTTGTATGAGTACTATGCAACATCACCTCTATGTTATCCTGAATTTTCTTTCCCCTCTTAGAAGTATTAACATTATTAATACCAAAATCTTGATTAACCATCTGAACCATATCAACCATGTTCTCTCTTTCCCCCTTAATCTATTGATCAAATTGAACATCCACATTCTGCCCTTCCAAAATAACTACCTCTATGGTGTCAACTTTAGTACTGTCAAGATTATTATTGTTGTCATCAAGATCAATAATATTATTCCCACCATGTTCTTTGTCAATGTTTGAATCCCCATCATTCCTTAAATTATTACGAGGAATAGGTTTGCTCCTACTTCTTAGATTACTCTTCGAGAGAAAGTGATCAGAACCATGATCATTATCTTTATTCCCTACACAAAACCCTTATCCCTCCATTTTTTATTTATCCAAACTTCAATTTGTGGTCAAGGATATTATGCATTAAAAAATTATAAATCAAGAAAATCACACGATGATGCAGTGGCTCTATTTACCTGCCTAACTAAACCTCTTTCACAAAATGTTCAAGAGAATGCAAAATATAAAATGAAATGCTTACCAAAATATGATACCTCATATAATTTTAAAATGGTGGGTGATAGTAATGCACAACTTTGTATCTACTATTAAGTGTGATATACCTTATGATTTATTCAGTGACCTCATCAAATGGAATTGGAAAATCCTCCCACTTGAAACCTCCCTGAAAAGTAATCAAGGTCTCATTACCTACCAAGAACTTTAATTTCTCCTACTCTTGACCAGTATATAGTTTAATATACTTATAATATTTAATGTGAATACTTGTCACTTTAGTAATAAGTTCCTATGTAATCTCCATTAAAATATTCTTGATCCTGACAACCCTATTCTTCTAATTATTTATGAATTGAGTGGAAAGATTCAGGTCATATCCACAAATTTTTTCCATTAAATAAGTTATACCCCTTGTTTGTAAAATATTCCAAACCTCAGCATTTTTCCTCATTTCATCAACATTCATTGGTTCAATCCTGTTCAAATATTCCTCCATATTCACCACACCTTTCCCATTCTCAACAATATTTTTGTTCTTTGTTGTATCTTTTTTTTAACAAAATAGAAAAGTGTTATTATGCCCAAACCCAAAACAATAATTCATAAGCACACCTTATACACACTTCTTAGTGAATTTTTAAAGAGCATTCCACTTGTTATAATGATTATCCCATTCATTACCAATAGTCATATTAAAAATATAAAAGCATACATGCCAAGTCTTGCGAAGGCAAGCCAAACCCTTTTGAAAACCTTGGTTATATCTTGATAATGTCAAATTTTTCATTTTTAAGAATGTCATTAACATTAGTGGGCATAATGTCAAATGTTCCCAAATCTTGAAATCTTTAGAATCTACCCCTCTATTGGCAAAAAGATCTGCCAACATATTCCCCTCCTTATAAGTATGTTGAAAAATCATTTTTTCAAAAGCTTTGCTAATATGAAAAATTTAACTAATAATATGATCAATAGACCATGCCACCTTTGATTTCTTGTTAAGGAAATTAATAATATTGAGATAATCTCCCTCAACACATAAGCACTTGTGCCCCAACTTATTAGCCACTTGTATACCCCATAAAGCTATAAGAGCCTTAGAGTTATTTTTTGTACATCTCATACTACCTTCATAAGCTGAAATGAAATGCCCATAATGATCTTGAATCATGCCTCCTCCTACTAAAAGTCCTAGATTTCCTTTTAATAATCCATCAAAATTAAGTTTTATCCATCTTGTTTGAGGGACAACCCATCTTATAGCCTTTCTCAAAGCTATTTTGGGATCAACTATAAGACTTTTTTCAATATCAATATTCCATTCTTTAGCTACATTTTTTTCAAATGGAAAAAAAGGGTTCCTTTTTCTCCATCTAATCCCCTAAAAAATTTCCTATATCATTAAATTTTTTTTATTAGAGACTCTATAGAAATAATTTTTAATATTCCTAAAAATCTCATTGTTCCTTTATTTCCAAATCCCACATAACACATGAGGAAAAGACATATTCCAAAGCTTCTTAAGCTCTTTGTTATAAAATGGGCAAGACTAGGCTAGCCAAGCCTCGATAATTTTTGGAGAAAAAACCCAAGCAACTTTGAATTTTTGAAGCAAGAAGCTCCAAACTTAGAAAATAGAAGTGCATTTCATGAATATGTGATTCACTAATTCACAAGCATTTTCACACAAAACACATCTATTAACCACATAAGAACCTATTTTGGATAAATTATCCAAAGGAAGAACTTTATTTTGAAGACTCAACCAACTGAAAATATTGATATCTGCCCAATGGTTTCCATATATCTTGTAGATTTAAAAGCTTCAAGTATCTTGATTTCACTTGATAGCTGCCATCATAAGAATCACTCCAAATTAACTCATCCTCCCTTTTGAATTTGGTAATATAATTTCTTTGGAGAATAAAATTCAAATCTTAAATAATAATAGTTGTATCCTCAGTAGTATACTCTAGAGATAACAATTTCCACTTTTTACAACCATTTCTAACATGTATATAATCAGATACCATATCCCCATAAACAGAAGATATTACAAGGGAAATTTGATTCCAAGGTTGTAAAGAATCCAAAGAACAATGAAGAATCCAATGGTCCCTCCAAAATATTATCCTCTAACCATTTCCAAGCTTTGATTTACATCCCCTAATCAAAGTATCTTTATTTTTGGAAAAGAAATTCTAAATCACTGAACCTCTGATATTCAAAGCTTCATATAGGAAAGATAATGGAGATCTATTATCAAGATACTTTGCACAAAATATATTAGACCAAGAAGATGGTCCTTTAAGAAATTTCCAACAAAAATTATAAACCATTGCCTTATTCATCAAAGATAATTTTCTAATACCCAATCCCCCACAAGATTTAGGAAGACAATTTTTATCCCAAGCTACCAATGAGAACTTATGACTATCCTCCACTCCCATCCACATAAATATTTTCTAAATTGTATCAATTTTTTCTTGAATACTCTTAAGAATTTTAAAAAGAGACATAATATATATAGGGAGACTTTGAAGCACACTTGATAAGTAAAACTTTACCTGCTTGCATAAAAATTGCCCCTTTCCAACCAGAAAGCTTTCTCTAAAATCTATTGAATAAAGAATACCAAAACTCATTTTTCATCTTTCCTTGAAAAAGAGGCATACCAAATATATAGAAATAAAATCTATGATATGACAATCTAGAACACTTGCAATCTTTCCTTGATGAAGGCCAGGAGTATTAATAAAAAATAAATCACTTTTAGAATAATTAATCAATTGTTTAGAAACAACTAAGTATTTATACAAAATTATCTTAATTTCTTTGGCCTCTCTTACCAAATCCTCTACTAATATTATCATATCATCCACAAATTTTTGATGAAGAGAAGGCATAGATGTTGACGTTGGTTTAAATCCCTTCACACTACCTTATTCAATAGTAGCCATAAATTTTTGCTTAATGAATCTGCCATAATTATAAATAAAAAAGGAGATAAAGGACCCCAGTGTCTTATTCCCCTCCCACTTCCAAAAAATCCTACTAAAAAACCATTGATTATTATAGAAAACATTATAGTAGAAATGTAACTATAAATTAGTCTTTTGATATGTCTGTGAAATCCAAATTTCTATAGAACTAAATCCAAAAAAACCCAATCTACCCTGTCATATGCTTTGTCCATATCAATCTTGAACACCATACCTATTTTTTTACTATTTTCCATGGAGTGAATAATCTCATGAACCATAATTATTCCATTATGAATCTATCTTCTAGCAACATAACCTCCCTAATTATAAGAGCAAATTTTATCTAGAAATGGATTTATTTTCAAAGCCAAAATTTTAGTAAAAATCTTGTACACTGAGTTACACATACTAATAGGCCTAAAATCCTTGAACTGAGATGCTCCTTTTTTTTGGAATAATAGCAATAAATGTATTATTTAATTCCCTGAGAAATTTCCTAGAAGAAAAGAATTCATTCATTGCTGCCCATAAATCTAGTTTAATAATACTTCAAAAGTTTTGGAAGAAAGCCATAGGAAATCCATCAAGACTAGGTGCTTTATCTTTATTCATAGAAAAAACCACTGCCTGTATTTCTTCTTATGTTACATATCTTAATAAATTTCATTGTCACTATCATAAATAAGCTTTGGAGTATATTGTAAAAAATCAAAAGTCTTTTCTATATCTAGTTGAGAATTAGAAGCAAACATTTCTTTGAAATATATAACTACCTTTTCTTTAATAGTTACCAGATCAGAATGAACACTTCCATTGTCCTCAACAATTTTAGTTATTCTATTATGACTTTTGTTCTTGATAGTATTCAGATGGAATAACTTCATATGTATATCCCCCTCATGTAACCAAGTAGCCCTTGATTTTTGTCTCCAAAAAATCTCTTCCTAATTTAAAATGAAATGATAATCTAATTTTGGTTTTTGCTTTTTATGAAGAAATGTCTCAGTAAGACCATGAGCTATAATACACTCTTCAATATTATTAATCTCAATCTTAATAATTTCCTTATGTCTAAATATATTCCCATAAAATTCATGATTCTATATCATTATTTTCGTTTTCACATTATTTAATTTATGTACAAATTTAAACATAGTTATACCCAGTATCTACACATTCCACAATTTAAAAATTATATTTATTAAATCCAGGTGAGAAAAGCACATATGTTCAAATTTGAAATGATACTTTTGTGCTTTAAACATGTCTAAAATATTAAGCATCAAAATATTATGATTATAGCCAATCCTTGGTAGAGAAGATAAACAAAAGTCTTGAATACCAAACCAACTTAGGTTAATTAATACCATGTCCAATCTTGTCTATATTAGGTTTGTCCCTAATATTTTGTTAGACCAAGTATATGGAAAACCTCTTAATTCAATATCAAACAATCCATTAACTACAATAAACTCAGCTAATTCCTCCATGCTTTCTGAGGGAAATTGTATTCCCCCTTTTTTCCCCAACATAAATCAGGGTATTAAAATCCTAGACCAGCATCCATTCATAATCCTTATAAGTCTTTATGAAGTATCTCAACTCAAGCCATAGTTTTCTCCTACCATTAAGATTATTAGGAGCATATATATTAGAGAGAATCCAAGAGAAGTTCTGAAAGATATCAGTGAATAAAATTACCAGATGATTTCTATTTTGGATTAAAATTTCTCATTGAACTTTTTTATCATTACAAAAGTAGCAATGCCTCTTGAAGCCCCTTCTAAACCAACACTAGATAACATAGCTCGTTTCCATAAAAAATCTTTTGAGATTTGTAACACCTCCTTTGCCATTTTAGTTTCTTGAATAGCCATAATATTCGGTACATTAACTTTTCTCAAATATTTAAATATTCTATGTTTACTAGAATGATTCAGACCTCTAATATTCTAAGATAAAACCTTCATGATTCCTATTTATTCTGTTGCCTAATAGATTCCTTGATGGGTTTAATCTTTATAATATATTGAGATCCATTGGCTATATCATTTTCAGTTTGACTTTCCTTGTCTCTACAGATGAAAATCATCCCTTTTTATTATGTGAACAAGTATCTGCTTGCCTCTTAGAACCATCTAAAAGAAAGTCCTTATTATCTTTATTACATTCCAATTTAAATCATGGATAACTACATGTTTCATGAATTCTATTGGATAATTCCTTTTTATTCAGTTTCTCCTCATTTAAAGCTATTCAGAAAGATTTTCCTTTACTAGGGAAAAATTTGAGCTGGTCATTTATTCAACCTCCACTTCCTCCAAATTTTACAAATAATGGAAAGCATTCTTATTCTTAGGAGACACCAAATGAAAAGAAATCATTTAATTTAACTCAAATTTTGATATTTCTTCATCTAAGTTAGTTTCAATTTCATGTATCTTTTCTGGAAGATTTCTTGAAGAAGGAGAAATTTCCTGTAACATTGTCCTTCTCTTTTGATTCAAGCAAACTACCTAATACAAGTAGACCCCTATCTTTGTTTGAATTATAATCATCCTTACAAGTAATTAAATCTTGGAATACTACCTCATTAGAAATAACCTTCTTGAAACCTCTTCTAAACCAATACTATTTTTCTTAATCCAAATATTCTGATCCTTCTAGAACACAAAAGCATTCCCTTTTTTTTATAAAAATATGCAATTTCTAGTGATATGACCCAATTTCTTACACCCTTGAAATTTTAACAAAGAGTTATCATATTCTATTTTCTAAACTAGCTCTCCACTTGAGGAATTTAAAATAATTGATTCAGGTAATTCCACATCCATTATAGCATTAACACAAAACTGAGCATGCACCATCTGAATTTTTGATTTTATTATTGAATCAAACGTAATGATATTGCCAAAAGTCTTTACAATCATAATACACAAATCCTCATCCCAAAATTCCAATAGAAGTCCTAGTAATTGTACCCATATAGGCATCTTATTTATATCTTCTTGATTAGGATCAAATCCTAGAGACCATTTCTTAAAAAAAAGACTAGATCTACCAAAAAACCATGGTATTTCCATCAAGAGTTGTGTCATGTCCTCCTCATGATTGCATTTGATAAGGAAAAAATCATTATGAAGGGCTAAAATCTCCAAAGAACCTCTGACCCTCAAATGAATCTTGGCCCAAGCTCTAAATATTTCAATATTAAGATGTCCTAAAAACTTGCACACTAGACTAGATTTCCACCATAATAAAGCTTTCTTTTTAAGAGCATATGACACAGCGATGTGAAACCCTCTTGCATCTTTTGAAATAGGTAGATCCATCCCTGCAAAGAATTCCTTATATTCCCCCACCTTCCCTTTAAGTTTATCAGCCTAAGATAGGGGATCCATCAAAAGATTTTGAGAAGAATTAGAAACATCTTTATTAAATTGAATAGAATCTTTAAAAACATTTTTTTTACTCGCCATTATTACTAGATCCCTTCACATCCATCAAGGTTTTCAAAGGAGAAACCCCTAGCGTCGCCCTCAGACCCTGTGACCCACCCAAATCCACAACTCCATCACTTGACATCTGCAGACTAGTTGACATATTCAACAGTAGTTTTGAAGTAGGAAAAAAACATTTTCTCTCCTAAACAGTGACCCATCTAAATCTCCTTTTACATTCGATGTCAAATAAAATTATATATCTCAAAGTCTGTACAATACTACTTACTCAAAATAAATCTATATTTTAATCAATAAATTTAAATGATTTATGAAAATATTTTATGTTTAATAAAATATAAAAATTAATTTATCACTTTCAAATTAATATATTATTTAAAAAATATTATTTTATTATTTTAATAAAATATTATAATTTAAAATAATTAAATATTTATATTACAATTTAATAAAAATCTATTTATCCATATTATAATATGTAACAAAATAATTTAATATTCACAACATATTAGCCACATTCATTTTAATGGTATTTGAAATTTTGTTCTATATAAATATTTTCCAGTGAAATAAGTTCTTCCATTGACTCTTGTATAAATCACTTACCATGGACTTAAAATAATGATTTAAACTCAAGAATATATCTCAAAAGAATAAAAGTTTGGTTCCTAACATCATTAAATATAAGTGTTGAACATGACAATCTCTTTGTAGCACACCATCATAATTTATAAGTGCCTAAGAAAATATGCAACTACTTAAGCATGTCAAGATCCATATCTAATATAAAATGGATCAGTATTAGGATTTTACATTCAATCATTCTCAACATCAATACCATATAGATTGTCTTGGTTGGAACTTGTAATCTCTAAAGTAATTTGTCAATTATGTTCACCTACTTCTAACTTGTCACTTTTTTCCCTAATTCTATTTGTTTAGACTTATAATTATAAAAAACAAATTTACCCTCCAAATAAAAATTAAGAAAGGTTTGTATTTGGAAATATGCATAAATAGAGTTAGTGTTTACCCTAATATTTTTAAAACCCCTCAAAATTTACATATAGAATAATGAAGTTGTAATGTAATTTAAATGACTATTCCAAGCACATATTTAATATGTGTTAGATGATGAAAGTAATGTAATAAAATTTATCTATTTATACATTAAAAAACTAAAGTTTAGATAAATTGGTGTACATGATCAATCTCCAATATCTAGAAAAAGGAAAGAAGTAAAAAATGGATAAGTCAATCCATTTTTAAGTGTGTATAATAAAATGTGTTAGGATCATATAAATAATATTGGTCATGGATAATGGTGTGCAAAATATGAATGTGGGTATTGTTGAAGATTTTTTAAAGTCTAAGAAGTCACCACAATATTTTAAAAAAATTAAAAGTAGGGTCATTCACTTATACATATAAACAAATATGCACAAAACATATAAAATATTACAAAATAAATTTTAAGGGATATTTTTTAGTGTTTACATTTTCCTCACTTTAAGGTACATGCTTTATCACAAATTAGGTGTGTGGGAACACACTTCACAGTAGAACATATAAAAATGATACATTGGTATAAATTTGATTTTGAAACCTATAAAACAATGTTTACCTTTCTTTTATTAACATAAGTGATTGGAAAAAATAAATTTTAAATACAATGTTATTTTTTAGCAAGAAACCTATTTTATCCCTATGATGCAATGAAATTACTATATATATAGTATACCATTGAAGGAGGTAAAAATTAGAGTGGATTTGAAACCCCAAGTTCCATTAGGTGATGGGGCCTCGCATCCAATAATATATCTAAGTCACTCAGTAATATGGGTCACATTCACCTTTGTCTCTAATATACATGGAATTCCAGTGGGATCGATGTATTGTTGAAGAAACCATGGCCCCAAAAAGTGTATTGAATCACATACCTATTTATTCTTAATATACATTTTAAGTCCATTAGATCCATTAAATAATTGGAAAAATTATGGCAATAGAATGTGTTGAGTATTATATGCTCCTTTTGAGATTTGGGCCAAAATTGTGAAGATCATAACTCAAATGAAATTAGATGTATATTGAAACATGTCGAGCATATCATCAACTAACATAGTGTGCAAAGACATAACATTTGAGAAGCATGCACAAAACTATATTTTAAGAAAAAATATTATCTCAAAATAAATTAGCAGTTATTGAAACATAAATTATGGAAATCATAGCAAGAATTTATCATTGAATGTCATAATAATGAGTCATTGTGCACAAATATATAGTGATGAGAAACCCTTTAAGGCAAAAAGGTTTTCCCCTATGTTTTGTAGGTACATGTGTATGTTAAGGAACATGCAAACATAGAAAAATCATAATAAATGTGAATATTAGCATGTGTATAGAATTATAATTATGCATCATGGTAATTTTTTAGCATGAAAACCATGTTATAAATAACATCATATTGCACATTGTATCATAACAAACCTATAGCATAGAAATGAAGTTAGAAGTATTAATTTTGGAAGCAATGTATAATGTCAAGTATTTGAATAGGTCTTGTATAGTAATAATTTGTCATAAACACCCTACGTCACATATAATTTTAGCTAAATAAACTAGATTACATATAGAAATCTTACATCATAGGTAACATGTTCACAATAACATTATTGAAACAATGTTTAAAGACAAAAGAAAGAATAACATGTGTAATAATATATTTTACCTCATGTTTATGTAAGATAAGTGTAATATAACATCGAAACATGGAACAAAAAGAGGTGATGCATATAACCTCTTCATATGCTTGATATTGTTTTAGTTTTTCAAAGGCTTTCCTTCCAAAAAAGAATTGTGATATGGACCTAACTTGAATTTATCTTATCCATCCACTCTCAAGCCATCATCATAATTATTTTTATTTATAATAATTATTTTTTCATCATGTATAAGTCCTCATAGATTTCAAGCAAAGAAAAATATTAAAAAATATAGAAGGGAAATTAAAAACTTAAAAGATGTAAACTTAAGTGACATAATAATCACAAAAGAGAATTAAAGTATAATTTTAAATCAAATTATCCATGAAAAATATACACAACATAAAAACTCATAACATAAAGATAAATAATATATGTGAACAAGATCTAAATGAAAGAAGAGAAAAGATCAAGCAAGTGTAAACCATAAAAAGATGTTACAAGATTGTCTAGTCAAATGAAAGGAAACAAAATTGAAAAATAAAATTCAACCAAGAAACAAGAAGATAAAATCTATTTATGAGTTAAATGTCAAATATGTTGTCAATTTATTTAGTCCATCTAGGTAAGTATCACTTGTACTCATTAGCCCAAAAGGCGTAGCAATAATAGTAAATAATCCAATCATATCAACATAAGACCATCCAAAAATATATCCATACTCATTCAATAAATCATTATACATGTATTATTATCAAATTTTCAAAAAGCACCATGTATCAACATCTTAATATTTTCATGAATGATAATATTAACATCAATTGTACCTTCGTTGAGTAAATTAGACCTATCTTATATATAAAGTAAGGTAGGCAAAGCATTTATACCATCAATCTATACAGCATCATTATCACTATGTGGAGGTTCTTCTTCACTAAAGTAAGCACATATTCAAATAAAAAATAAATATTGACTTATTATAACATGAATATAAATCCCCACTAATAGATTTTCATATTTTTGTGATAAAATCGGATAAAATTAACATTAAAAAATAAAACAATGTGTTGACATAGGAATTTTTCTGATGCAAAATGTATCAACCAAAGTGATGTTATTCACAAGTAGGGTCAACAAGTTTATGTTTTGGGAACACATTCAAAGGTTTGTTTCTAATGGCGCACTCTACATTAGTCATTTTTGGGTCAGGGTTTCCAATATTACTATGCAATCGTGATTTTTTTATTTTTTTTATTTTTGATTAAGTATAATGTGTCAAGTATTTATGTGTATAATTTTGCATCGCAATTTATTTTATTTTTAAATATTACAGATATATTTAAATATTTTTTTAATAAATATATATAATGATTTTTCTAAATAAATAAATCTGATATATATTTATACATTTAAATTATATATACCACATAAAAAGTAATAATTAATTAAAATACACAAAAAATGATTATTATTTAGAATGTTTGATGTTTCAAAATAAATTTAGAAAAATAAAATATTTTTTAAATTAATCAAAAGAAATTTCAAACTCTTATCAATCATGAATATTAAAAACATATTTATTACACTTAAAATATGCACAAAATTATCATCATAAAAAACTAAATTGTTAAATAATAATCTATAAAATATTTAAGTGCATACAACCTATCACATAAAACAAAAAAAAAATTGGTATTCATTATCATCATCATCATCATCATCATCATCATCATCATCCATCCCCCTACAACACCAATGTTTCCATCATCATCATCATCGTCATTGATGTCATCATCCACCATGTACAGTATATATCTCATTGCCTACAAAAAAATGTCATATTATAAATTGTCTTAAATTTTTAAAAATAGTAATTTTAATATAATAATATTTAAAACACATACACAAGGTATATTTCAATAGGTTCTCGATGTTTCATGCATAATGAAAATAAAAATAATTGTGATATTATTTTAAAAATTAAACCTACGTCTAAATTTTGAAACCCAAGTTAAATATTATTAAAACTTAATCTTATAACTATAAATTAATACTTAATTAAAAAGGTTAAAAATAATTAATTAATACTTACTTGGATGCCTTTAGTGACATTAATGTTCCTTAGGAGTATTATGTAATCATCAGATGGTGGGATATAAAAGTTGGGTTCCTGAAAAATAGATGTTATTAATATAATATTTAGAACTAAATAAAAAATAAAAAATATTTAATAATGTCTTCAAAACATATATGACATTACTTAACTTACAGAAGTCATTCTAGCATATTGACATAAACTATTTGTATTCATGTATTTAACATCCTCTTCAGTTGGGTTGCATCTAAATATCCTATTCTTGTAAAACATTAAAAACAAAATCATTGAAACTATTAAAAAATAAATATTTAATAAATTTAAATTAAATTATACAAAATAAAGAGAAAGGATTAAAAATCAACAAATTCAACAAGCATTCCTTTAATGCCTTTTTGGCATTTTTGATAATTAACAAGGTTTATTGTAACCCCTTTTTTTAGCCTTCAGATACTTTATTTTTTAAAATTTTAGCCAATTTTCATTTTCCCTCAAAAATTTTGATCATATTTTTCCACCCCTCTTTGGTATAATGAGTGGTGCACATTTTTTCCATTAATAATTATGTTATTTTTCTAACAGGGCATGAAAGGGGGGATCAAGGAAATTTTGGGGTCTGAATAGGGAGGTCAAAATCAATGTGGGTATCTTATATGTCTACCTCCATCAAAATTTATAAACCATGTGGTCTAAAAATCTGACTTGACTTACCCATTTTTTCCATCAATCTCTTTGTGACTGAAGGAGTTCTTTGTAACTTAGATAAGGCCTCTGGGTTTTTCTACAAGTACTTTAGTATTGTAGCCTTAAGATAAAATAAAATATAATTATATTATCACCATAATATATAAATATCTTAACTAAACAAGAGTTATGTTTAAAAATAATATGTTAACTTACCATATCCTTCGCATGTTCAAAATATGATTCTAAACCAATGAACATGACATGTTTCATGTACCATTCCTCCTCTTCAGCATTGATCTAAGATTTGACCTTATTTTTTCTTCCCTTTCTCCATGTTTCCACAAGGTTTTTTAACTCCAATTTTCTATCAAGATCTTTATAAAAAAATCATAAAATCAATTCTTATCATACCATTAAAAAAATTCTTACCCTTCTCTTGCTTATACAAGTGAAATAGAACAAATGACTCACTTCCACCCTTTTCTAAAATTTTGAGTCCACTTTTTACAATGTTTGGTTATCCTAATGCAATGCTTGACGTAATTATATTGGGATCTATTTCAAGAAAAAATGCACCATCTATCAAAGACTACATTGATATGTTTTTAAAACACCTATGCAATGGTGTTTCAACATAATTAGATATATAATCAATGTAAAATATTTGAATTGGGTTCACGAGGATCACACATCATATTTTTTAGTCATAAATAAGTTCATGGGACATGAATTGACCCACTCTACATCCTACATTATTGGAATCAAGTAATTGATTCAATCAGTGACGAAATTAGGGGCTAAATATAACCCCAAATTACATGGTTTAGTTGTAATTAGGTTCACATGGATCAAATTGGTCCACTCTACATTAGTCATTGATCTAATCAATTAATTGATTCAATCAGTGATGAAATTAAGGCCAATTATTCCCCAAATATCATAGTTTAGTCATAAATAGGTTCATGGGGACCTAATTGGCCCACTCTATGTTTATCATTGATATAATTAAGTAATTAGTTAAATAAATGATGAAATTGGGCCCAAATTATCCCTAAATCACATCTTTTACTCACAACTAGGTTCACGGGGCTTGAATTGACCCCATCTACATACTTAATTGATCAAATATAATAGTTAGTTAAATAAATTATTAAACTAAGACCAATAAATCCCAAATCATATTATTTATTAATAAATAGCTTCATGGGGCTCAAGTTGACCTACTCTATGTCTCTCATTAATCCAATCAAGTAATTGGTTTAGTCAGTGACAAAATTGGGATAAATCAAACTCCTAGTCATATCATTTAGTTTTAATTAGGTTCATGTGGCTCAAATTAGCCAACTTTTTGCTCATGATTGATCCAATCAAGTAATTAGTTCCATCAATAATGAAATTAGGGCTAATTGAGCCCCAAATCACATAAGTTTAGTAATAACTAGGATGTAGGGATTGAATTGGCCCACTTTATGGCTATTATTGATCGATTTGAGTAATTGGATGGATCAGTGATGAAATTGGGGCCAATTAAGCCACAACTTGCATAATTTAATGGTAATTAGGTTCACACATTTGGATTTGACCCACTTTACATATATCATTGATCTAATCGAGTAATAAATTTAATTAGAGATAAAATTAGGGCCAATTGAGCCCCAAATCACATATTTTAATCACAACTAGGTTTACAAGGTTTGAATTGCCCCACTTTGTGTCCTAATTGATCTAATTGAGTAATTACTTCAATAAGTGACAAAATTAGGGTTGGTTGAGCCCCAAATAGTGTTTTTTAGTCATAATTAGGTTCATGAGGATTGAATTGGCCCACCTTACATCCTTGATTGAACTAATCAAGTAATTGGTTCCATCAGTGATAAAATTGGGGCTAATTGATTCCTAATTTGCATTGTTTATGTGAAACTAAGTTTACAAGGATTAAATTAGACCACTATATGTTTGTTATTGATCCAATCTAGTAATTAGTTTAATTAATGTTCAAATTGGAGCTTATTTACCCCCAAAACTCATGTTTAGTTGAAACTACGTTCATGGGGATCAAATTGGGGCCAATTAAAGCCCAAATTATATCATTTAGTCATAACTAGGTTCACATGGCTTGAATTAGCCCACTTTACATTTGTAACTGATCCAATCAAGTAATTAGTTTAATTAATGATGAAATTGGGGACAATCAAGCCATAAATTACATCATTTAGTAGTACCTAGGTTCATGGTTCTAAAATTGGCCCACTATGTATCCCTCATTGATCTAATCAAGTGATTGGTTTAATTAGTGATGAAATTGGGGCTAATTAAAACCCAAATGACATTATTTAGTCATAAGTAACTTCAAAGGTCTTGATTTATCCCACTCTATATTCATTATTGATCTAATCATGTAAGTGGTTCAATTAGTGAAAAAATTAGGGCCAATTGATCCCTAAATCATATTGTTTAGTCGTAACAAGGTTTAAGAGGTTTGATTTATCCCACTCTGCATTTATTATTTATTAATTTGAGTAATTAGTTATAAAGTTACAACCATTT
>JARHVA010004245.1:0-165000 GCA_037957365.1 Torreya grandis
TATGAAGTAAAGGTAAAGAAGGAATGTGGAATTCCCTGTAACTAAGTAGAAAAGTGTCCAATGTCTAATGAGTATTAAATCAAAGTATCTACTCCCTATAAATGCCTATAGTGGACCAAAAGTAGGTGAATCAATAAATAACTCCTCAATATCTGGAAGGTGATAAGAAATATGGGGGGAGGTGTCACTCCATCACTACCATATTCATCTATGATAGATGAAGAATCCTTAATATAAGACATAATGTTAGGCTCAAAATTATCATCAAGTCTAGGTGGACCCTAAAGAAGAAGAATTTGAGGGAGAGTTAGGGATAAAGTGTGATAAGGTGTATAGTCTAGTTTGATGATAAACCAATCCCACTACTTAATGGAACATAAATGTGAAAATCTCTGACATACACTAAATTTGGAGTTAGATTAGTCAAAAAACATAGTAGGTCAAGGAAGTCATGTCTAAGAGTAACATGTAGAACCTAGAGGGTTTTAGATGTTGAGATGGTGTGAAAGGAGACAAATTTGGGATAGGAAGTTAGACCAAATAGCCACATTATGACAAAAATAATTATTTTCTCATTCAAACTCACTTGGATAGAGATGATTTATTCTTGAGTGGCACTCCAACCAAATCTACTTATAACTATTCTTCCTAAAAAGAGGCATACCATTGATGTGAATAATCAGTTTAGAGGTAGTGATATATCCTAGATCAAGTCATAAAGTAGTAATTATTTTAATTAAATTAGATTATAATAACCCATTGACCCTTTTAATTTTTTTGTATGCTCAAAGATGTTGCCCAAAAAAATTAGTGCTTGTGCTAATCATAGCCTCCCCACTGTATCAATCCAAGATTTATCCATAGTTAATGTCGTATCAAGTATATTTAAAATAACTAATAGTAAATAAAAATATTAGACAATCACTAAACCTGATTGGTGATATGATACCATATCATAACATTATCCAAGATCTATGGTTTCATCAAATGCATAGAATTTTCAAGCAAGAGAAAGCTATTAAATAGATAACGTTGTAACTAAAAACAAACAAGAGAATATTGAAAAATAATGAGAAAGCATTAAAAATATTTAGATGATATAATATCTCACAAATAGGTGTGAAAATAGGAGAGTAATGTGTAACTCTTCCATGAATGATCACAACGGACTAGAATATGCTTGTAACTCCTAAGTCTACAATGACCAATCAAAGAGTAACATCCACTATCTAATGATAAGGAAAACGAGTAACTCCCTAAATATAAGAAAAATTAAGAAAGATAATTATATTGGAGGAATAATACAAAAATAAAATAAAATGAAATTAGATACCTAAACTAACATAATTCACCTTGTTGAAAGTTGTCATTGATGTCATGTGTCTGTATACTATCATTGACATCTAGAAGGATCAGTAAGATGAGAATTGTATTTTATGTAATATGTCTAAGGTAATTGATGTCAAAGGAATTTTTAGGTCAATTTTTGGTTCACAATAAGGTGTTTATAGTCATTGGTGTGAGGTTGATTGTTTGAGCTTGCTAGTGTGGCTTTGAGTGATCCAATGGAGTATCTTGTAAATCATGGTGAGGTATGGTGAAATGAGTGGATAAATTTATGTGGATTTGTTTGATTCAATTTAAGTTTCATGTATTTGGTGAATATATTCATATCTTCATGAGTTTATATAGATAAATTATATTCATGTCTTGTATCTTCATGTCTTATGTGCTCAAGAAGGCTAGTTTAGTCTCGAGTAGTGACCTATATGGTTTAAGGAGACTTGGTTAAAGGATAATTATGGGAGATGTTTTGGATCCTATCTCAGATGTTTGGAGGTTATTAGTAATCTTTATAATGTGTCTTGAAGATCTCAAAGAGGTATAGTACCTAGTAGGTCTATTTGATGGACTAGTTCTTAAGCATAGATGGCTTATATAGGCATGATGGTGGTGATATAGATGTGTATGAGATTAAATTTATGTGATGAAGTGTTAGATAATGTGATAAAGTTTTTTATTCAGCCACATTACTCTTAGAGTGAGCTAAATGGGTAAGTTCTTCTTTAGTGGTCTTCTTATGGACCTTGTCTTAAGACCTTAGCTGGAAGAATGAGGTATCATGATAGAGTTTGGAGGCTTGTGAGATCATGTGAGCATATATTGAGGTTTTAAATATTATTTAAAGTATTTTGGTGTATTTTTAGGTCTTTAATTGAAGGATAAATCATGAAAATGAGTCTAAAGGTCTCTTATGTGTGCATAATGAAGAGATAAAGACCCAAGAAGGATTTTTTGATGCTCATTGGCACATGAAAATTGTGCATGGGGTCCTTAATAAGTTAATGGTATTTTGGGAAGGGTATTAGGTGTATTTTATTTCCATTAGTTTTGTATTTGAATGGAAATCCTTTATGAACAATTGCTAAGAGTAAAAATAGGGTTTTAGTGCTTTGAAATCCTAATCGTGACTTGATATGGAAGATGTGATTCAAAAGTGCTCATAATGGTTTGGTTGACCCAGTTTAATGATTTTATGTTTTATTAAAATCTCTCATTCATATATAGGTGGAATTATTTAGAGACAGGAGAGAGAAAAATGATCAATTACAGGCATATTTGTAAAGAAGTCTATGTAGCTCTCAAAAGTTGCATTGACGAGAAGTGAATGGATGGAAGGATAATTTAAATAATAATAATTTATTTCCATTAATGTTTAATATAATATTTATACTTTATGTCATTAATTTTGGTCATCCTATTGAGCCAGTTGTTAATTGGTTCTGTAATGCAAAATGTGTGTTTCCAAAATTATTACTATTAAAGGCCTTTACATGGTAGACTATTAATCTTGAGTGATTGAAGATGTTTTATATGATTTTTTTTTTCTTATTAATTCCTTGGATATATTTTTTAAGTCATTTAAAGTGTTTGAGATGTTGGTCATAAAGTTGACTTGTCTAGCTATGTAAGGACTGTGAGAGAGAAGGTCAATGGATTAGTCTGTAAGACCAATAATTGACACTAAAACTTGTGATATATATATTTTAGTATATTATATATGTCACATATGAAATATTAATTTTAATAATTATTCTTAAAAGTTTCCTTAAATGTTCTTAAAACAACATTCATCATGACTATGTCGTCAGGGTTATTGGTAGTTCTGAGTAGTTATCTAGCAGAGATGAGTTTGAGGCAATTTGTATAGAGTTAAAGAATATAATTAATATGAATATGTAATGAAGGTATATATAAGTTTAATATGAGTGCATTTATAATCATTAAATTTAATTTTATAGATGTTGGTGGTTAATTATTCATGATTAGGTTTTTGAGCAAATTGGCAGTTATGAGTAAGCTTTTTGATGAGGTGTTCCTTAATCTTTAGAACTTGATATAAGATGTATAATGGAATTTTTGATGACCCTAAGTTCATTAATTTTACATACATATGTTTTTTGTGCATATAATTCATTTCTATATGTTGTGTGAGCTTCATCTTTGAAGACAATGTTTTTGAGGTAATTAGGCCTAATAGGTCTTTAAGGCTTAATTGTAATTTCAAGGTGTGAGAAAAGGATTTGTTACTTATTAAGCATGAAGAATGTTATTTGAGGTTTCCAAATAAGTTTTTTAAAGGTTTTATTTCTTTTTTTATGTCCATATGATCCATAGAGGTTCAAGTTTTTCCACAGAAAGGATAAACCTAATTGTAATTAGGTCTCTAGTAGACCTAAGAGAAGAAAGAGGTCTAAAGGAGTTTGGTCGACCTAATGGTGATCCTATATTGATTGATTAATATGTGTAACATGTAATAAGACATGTTTTGTGATTTAACCTAATGTATTAGTGTCTTATCCAACTAATAATGTGTGTAATCTAGTGGTTTACATAAGAATAAGGCCTATTTGGGCTTGTTAGACTATTAGAGATTGAAATGAAGAAAATAAAAGATTTATGAGTGGAAAGAGGCCATAAATACCATCATAATAGTGTATTGAATATTAAATAGAGGTCTAATAGTGTTATTATAGGTGATGAGAGAGTAAATTGTATTGATACAAGGTTATTAGGCGTATTTGTCTAGATATGCTTATGAAAATTTTTTTATTAAATATCAAGCTAAATGAGAAGAATAGAGGGATAAGAATGGATATAAATCAATAAAATGTATTTATGAGATGATTATTCATCTTAATAAGGTATTAAATTAGGTTATACATATAATTTTCTATCTATAAGGGCAGATTGTGAAAGGAATATCTAGAGAGCTTTAGATTAAAGATACAAGCTACGAGAGGGCAGTGAGTAGTGACCTATGAGAGTTACTTATCTTTTTATAGATGATAAGTGATGTGTTATTGATTTTTTATAAGGATGTGTTGATGGTTAAAATTATGCTTGTTTATAACACCAATAATGGGAAGTTTCAAGAATGTGGGACTTACGACTTGAAATGACCTCTAAATTTTTAAGAAGCTGGTCTCTTCTTTATCTCGAGTGTTGGGAGGAAAGGGATAGGAATTTAAACGGAAACACAAATATAAAGAAATAAAATATAACTATGGTAATGCACCTAAATGTAATTCAACCTTTAATCTAAGTATAGTGAAACTATATGTAAGATTCAATTACATTAAAGAGCGAACAAGGCATGATCAATGTAAAAGATAAAAATAATAAAAACAGAGGCTCACAGCTTAGACTTATTTTGTAATGACATAGAAAACATCAAAAAAGGCATAAAACTCAGTCTTCTTATTAATTATCTAGTCACATAAAAGGCACAAAAACATGCACAGTTACATAAACTTTCCAACAAAAGAAAATAGAAAAAAGGCAAATGATATTCCTGATCACAACTCTAAAAGTCTAAAACTCTTGAAAATAGTCTCTCACAAAAAATTCTCTCCAATCTTATGATGATGATACTTTGGTGATCTTAGCACCTCTCTTTATAACATTGGATTCCCTCTAGATTATTTGTATGTTCCCAATCTAATGGCCCAACTGAAATATAACTGAACTGGAAGTGTCTAACAGAAGATATTTCTTAGATTCTAAAATGTTCTATCTTCCATTAGTTCATTGGCTGAAATAGATACACATGATGCTCCCTTCGATCAAATGGAAGAGGACACTTGGTTGATTCCCCTATTTTACTTTAAACCCTTCTTATTATTTAGGAAGCACCATAAAATGACACTTGGCAGTTTTTGTAGCACTTATTGAAGACACATGGCACATTCTGTGTAACCTATACTCTTACTGTGTCTTTGCTTAGAAGTGTTTGGTCCTTGACATCTGTCACCATCCACTTCTCCAAAACTTAAACAACTTCTATAGAAAATGGGACCCAAAGCAGTTCTCGCTTGAGCAACTTCAAAAAGGGAATAGGGACATGTGGTGCATTTTTTGCTTATTCTTGACAAAGGACACATGGTGATCTCTGCTACCTTTAGCTATCTTTTGAGAAACCTATGGAAGGTGACACATGTCTATCTCCACATTACCCTATCTATACTATAGAAACAATCAAGCCTCATTTCATACTTACACAGATGGTGACACTTGGCAGCTTCTGCTTACCTTAGGACAAAAAACCCAGGACCTACCATAGTCTTTACTTATCAATGAAACAAAAATGAAGATAATTCATAGGTTGACATGCGGTGGCTTTCATTCTCTTTAGCTAGGGATACATGGAATCTTTCATTGCTTTTTAGAAAAGCATATTGAAACCTTCTGTGATTGCCACCTGGCACCCTCTGCTTGATCTTGAGAAAGTGTGTTGACAAGAAACCTTCAAAAAGTATAAGAAACTCAAGATGTGGATGATGACACTTGTTGCACTCTGTTGAGTTACTATGGGACACATGGCACATTCTGTATTACCTATTGAAAATATGAAAAGTGTCTCGACCGATGACACGTGGAAACTTCTACTCAATTTTGACACTTAGATAAAATTGAGGCAAAAATAAATTTCAGCCCATGCTCTGAGTCAAAAAACTCCATCGTCTCGAACCAAAGTGTACAGGCACAAAATTTTGGATCGCGTGACTGAAAATCAAAATGAAACGTAGATTATTTTTTACTCTACAATTATTGGCAACCCCAAGGACTTTTAAAACTACTAAAAAAGAAACTACAACTCCCACTTGATCAAAATGATAAAAAATCATAGCTTCAACAATGTGTTTGATAGGCAAACCACTCATCATCAGATAACCCCTACTTATTTTGCAATTCAGTGAAGGCTAAATCAAGTTTGATAATATCCTTGTGTGAATTTTTTTGAAAAATCTGAACCGTAGCCTTCAATTTGAATTCAAGATGGGAAACAATAATCAAAATAACTTCTACTTTAGGTACTAATGAATCATCCCTTAAATCCTAAAAAACTACCTGATCATTCTACTTGGCCAATAACAAAGGTTTAATTTCATCAATCATTAGCACAGTGTTGTCATTAGGAAATGGATAAGGAAGGCCTAATTGCACTAGGTCTTCAATGTGTTATTTCATTTCACTGATTCCTTCTTTCATTACATTTAGAAGCTCTCTATAATTGATTGTAGTGGCATTGCAATTGAGAACCTCATTCACTTGCTTAGCAATGACCATTCTGTCATTAATTCCTACTATTAACAACATTCCATCTGTTACATCATAAAGCTTTTGTAGTAGCATTTCAGAGTCCATAACTCTCCCAAAAATAGTAGCTAGAGTGTCTTCAAATAATTCTCCACCTTTTCACATAATTTTTGTGCATTTAACATAAATGTTAGAGAGGGCCTGAGCTGAATAATCTCTGAAGAGATTCTTTTTCACATTGATTCATAAAGCTCCTTCACCAGATTCAACACTCCTACATTCTTTGGCCTATTGGCCAGCTCCAATGTCAATTGTTCTACCCTTTGTTGCTCAACTTGAAGTTGGGCTTGTATAGCCATGGTATTACTTTTTTCATTTAGTAGCTTTTGTTGCAATTGAGTAACTTGTAGTAGGCTTTCCTCACATTTTTCTTGTAATGCTACTTTTTCTCACCTTAGGGTCATCACTACATCTTTTACTTGCATTAGCCCTGCTTTTAAGGAATAATTTTGGGCCTAGATCACCTGGTGAGTCTGAAGAGAAACAATATCTTGAAACTGTTTATTTAGACTCTCTATTTCATTATCTTCTGTATTGATTTCTATGGTCAAATTGCTACAATTTGCCTTCTCTTTGGCTAGATCAGCGTCCATCTTTTGTAGCTTCCTTGATATTTTCAATTAATCTTCAGCAATTGCAGAAGTGGATTCAGTTAGCAGCTTGATTTTGTCTTGTGGTCTGAATAGGGACATGTCTATGGCCACTACATTCATTGTGTAGTCTTTTGGCTACATCTGTTCACTTGGCTTGATTATATTTGGTGACAAATGAGTCACTGTTAGTTGCTACTAAATTGGGTCAAATTGTGACCTCAAATGTGGTGTAGCCAAGGCCTTATTATCCTTTATCCTCTTTTTCTCTCTTTGGGATTCCCTTGCCTTCTTAGCAGCGTCTACTTGAGTTTGAAAGGTAGGAGAGGCAATGTGCCCACCCATAAAAGGATGACCTTATGGCAAACCATATGGAATAGCCAATTGTTGGCTATGGGAAATTTGAGGAGGTAGTTTCTTGGGAACAGAGGGAGAAAAGTGAGGCAATGATAAATCTTTAGTAGGGATAGATGGGGCAAAGTGAGAAATGAGCATGGTGAAGGTGGTAGGGGATGTCATTTAGCCAGATGGAATTGTTACCCCAATAAAAGAAGAGAGATATTGAGAAGAAGAAGGAGAAATGACACTTACCTAAGGAGCAATTGAAGTGTTATGTGGTTGGTGTTGTGAGGGTTCAACCCCCTCCTCTGAATCAAGCTAAAACCTCAGCCTCTTTCACTTCTTTGTCATTTCTTCTACTAGTTTTGCCTCCTTTTCTTCAACATTTACCACTGTTGCTAGTGGTAAATGTTGAGAACTTTTTGGTGGTGAAGATACCACACTCTTTTGATTTTTAATGGCACTAAGAGGTTGGGGCTAGGTAGTTACAGTGACTATAGCTGTAGTTTGCCCTAGGGCCTATGATTCTTGGCTAGATCCTACTCTGGATTCTACCTCTACACCTTGTGTTGGTAAATTTCTTGTGTCAAGGCTAGATACAGGGGATAGATGGCACTCATCCTAGAGTTCCTCCCATTTTTCATCCGAGTCCACATTCCCAAAAGAGTGAGTTGTCTGACAAATTTATTACCTATATTTCCAATAGGCTTCTATTTTCTCAGCATCCTAGTATTTATTATTTAGTTCCCTTCGTAAACTAGAAGTCATTATGATTTTGGGGTCAAAATCCCTTTACTTAACATAGAAGGTTTCCCATGGTCTATTTTGTTGAAGAGGCAAATTTGTCAATTCAACATAAAACTTAGGAATATCCTCCCTAGGATTTTTCCTATTTTCCCAAAAGGGGCAGCCCTCATGTGAAATTTTGGTAGAAACCCTATTAGTTCTAATCCATGAAACTAAGAAACCATTTGGGTCATATACCCATTTATCTTTGATTAGAAAGAAACCCAAGAAGGCTAGTTTTCTAAGCAACACAATTTCAGCATCTCTGGTCTCTAGTGTCATGTTGTTTGTCATCCATGGGAGGTCATACATTTTCCTCTTCCTCTTCCCAAAGCCATATTCATTATCTACTATAGACACCTACCTAGTGACCTCTAAGAATGCTAACCTAAGAGTCAAAATCTTAGGTAGCAACACTGGTTCCCCACAAAAACCATAGACTCTAATAATTGTATGGTGGGGTCCAAAAAAGAAATCACAAGGAATCAGGCAATTTGCCATAAGATTTGATACACTTGGGAACAGTCTATTTATAACTGGTTCTGGGCTCAGGTGACAAAAAGTAGGGGCAAAAAAAAGTTCCCAGAATTCATATGGGTCATTAGTTTTAGATAAAATATGTGTCCATGCAGACACAAGGGTAGTCCTCTGTAGACCGAAACTTGGATCTTACATATTTAAATGCGTGTGTTGGGAAAATATGCTAGAGTTCTAATACAACATAAGGTGAAAAAAATAAGAGGAATACCTAAAAATCCCTTTAGCTCTGAAC
Organism: Torreya grandis; assembly: GCA_037957365.1. NCBI lineage: Eukaryota > Viridiplantae > Streptophyta > Pinopsida > Cupressales > Taxaceae > Torreya > Torreya grandis. The sequence goes on from JARHVA010004245.1 coordinate 9,148, forward strand.
TGGGCAAGTTGTTTCACCATAGAATATGCAATATGCTCAAAGAAATCAAGCTGATACTCCTGAGTCTTATCAACAGTTTTCAATCTGAAGAGGATAGCCATTTGTTCTTCATAGACAGTTATATCATCTTTCATTTTGAAAATTAAAGCTATCATGGAGAGTGCATCTTAACTTGCTTGTGTAAATTGTGCTCTTGCTATAGGCAGTGTCAGCACAGTTGTATCATCATCGCCTAATTATAGCTTTATTTTTAGAAATCTTAATTGAGTATTGACATTTTCCCACATTTTTTGCATCTTAGCAATGGTAGGAAACATGGCTATCTTGTCATAGTATAGGGTCAACATATCTCTGATACCCTGTGGTGTAATTTTCACTATAAATGGACCCTATTGTATGGTACTTTAAGGTGCATGAAACAATTTGGCACATATTTCAACCAAATCAGGGCATGGATGTATAGCTAGGAAAATGAATTGTTCCAATTGGGAAGTCCATATCCTCATTGTGAATGTCTCATATTGTCCCACCTTGGACCTTTGAAGACATCTTTGATGTGCCCCTTCTCTAAGAGTTTTGATACTAGTTATTTGAAGAATTAGGTCCATAATTCCATCTTCATAATCTTTTATCTTTGTTGGGTCACTTGCTTGACCAAATTCAAGGACTCTGGTCCATGGGTAAGTCTTTAATGGTTAGGCAGGGGTTGAAGCATATGATATGCTTGTAAGAAACTTATTAAGGGATTCATAAATCCTAGACCCTTGTTGTGAAGACTATGCTCCCTCTATATCTATATCTATTCTTTGAAAATGGTGAATTGTGGTAGAAGGTATGAAGCTTTTACAATAAGGAAACACTTTCACTTAAGCAGGTTTGCTATGAGCTAAAATGAAAGTAGCAGGGGTTTTATAGCAAATGCAGGAATGCTTGAGAAACTTTTAAGCTTTAACTCTTGTTATGAAGTATTTATTGACCCATCAGGTCTCAAAATGGCATTAAACCAAGATAACCATTAGTAAATCTTACTAAATCTTCATGGAATAGTGAGTTAGACATGTCATGTAAGTGGCTGCGCAACATACCTTGGGGAATTTAAGATTTGGGAGATATTTAAAAGTGTCAAGAATTTTGAAAATCTTGAAAAAGGCTCTGAGGTGTATCTACGTGTTCAAAGAACACTTATTTAAAAGAAAGAGTGGGAAAGAAAAAAATGGGAAATCAAAGCAACACAAAAAGGGGAAACTATCTAACTATAATACATTAACCAAGTATCTTTGCCTTCCTCCTGGATCAAAAGAAGAATTTCTAAAGTTTCCTTCATGGTGAGATGACTTATGTTGCTAGACAAGTGGCTGAATGGGGTGAAGTTCTGGTGACTTGCTCTTCTTGCATGCCACCTTGATTGGCCTGCATTTTAGTGGATCAGAGTCAAACATACTTTCAACATATACATACTCTTCTCATTCTTGAAAGCTTGTCGAATGTCAGTTCTTCATACTGGTGTGTATCATCAAGAAATCTATGGTTATTTTCTCATCACCATAAGTCCTTTGATATATATCATTTATTGGCTTATCTCCTTCTGCCTCAAACATATATTTTATTGCATGATCATCCTCTTTAATGATTTTAAAAATATTATCTTCAAAATCACCAACTTCTTGAAAGGATAATTCTAAAAGTTTGTAGTAATTTTGCATATTTATTTAGGTTTCAATGTTATTTTTTCCATTTGCAATTAGCTCACAGCTTCCTTGAAGAATATTATAACCTACCCCAATGACTTGAAATAATTTGTTCAAATCATGATCAAGAAAGTGTCCATGATCCTCCATATCATCTTGCAAAGTGAGAAGAAAGTCAGAAATTATCTCTTCCTCATCAGAGATTAAGGCATAAGCTTGTGACTTCCCACTCGGAATATGAAATTCATGTTGAGAGACTTGAGGATTGATAGAAGTGGTATCTTTTGGAATTTCTTCCCTCAAAACATTTGGGATTTCATGATCTTCATCAAATATGACAAAATTGTCTAGACCAGTAGAGTCATAATTTCCATATGGATCATTTTTCATTAAAGCAAACAAATGATTATTTTCCTCTTCTTGATCATGTTCAATCTAGTCACCTAACTCATCAACAAAAAACCTTTCTTCCTTATTCAACATAGGATGAGCTGCCTCTAATATTGATGTTGGTTCATTAGTGATGTGATCTTTTGATAGTGGTTCAGATAAAATTTTCATCTTTGAACCATATTTGGTTCTTAGGATGAGGTGAGACCAATCAAGGGACATATATCCTCCTATCTTGGCTGTAAAGTCTCTGGATAAACATATGCCAAAAATAGGAGGTATATCTATGACTACTACATCTTGATTGACAATTATATTTGGACAAGTATATAATTGCAATGGGAGTTGTTTAATTCTCCCTATTTTTTGTATTACTCTGCAATCTAGCTGCATGACTCCTTTAACGAGTGGTTCATACTTTATTTTTAAAGCATCAACTATTTGCTTAGGCATTACTGTAGTACTATCCCCTAAGTCTATCATTGCATTATGCAATAGTTTCTTGCCAACTATCAAAGTCAAATAAAATGGTTATGGTTTGGACTTGCTTACCTCTGGTACATTGTTCACAAGGGCTATTGTCTACAGATGAATTGTGTCTTTGAGCTTTTCTTTATCAGTAAGTCCTTCTTTGGTGCCATTAGATTTAGGCATTGCTTGGCCTTGTAGAGCCTCTTGTAACATCATCTTTTGTTCAGGAATAGCTAGTATGTCCCATATTGATACTTGTGCTGGAGTCCTCTTCAGTTGTTCCACCACATTCATTGGTCCCAATGCTTGAGTTCTTTGAAAATAAGGGTATCTTACTTTTTCTTGAACTTGTAAAGAAATAACTTGGTTCTATACTAGTTGAGGCACTTCTTGTCTGATAGTTGTGTTTCTTTGACCTTGAAATGGAAAATTCTCCATAACTTGACTGTTTGCAACTTCAGGCTATTCCATCATCCTTCTCTTTGATCTAGTATAGTAATCTGATTACACCACTAGTTTCTTGGAAGCAAAATCTTCATTCAAGAATATTGATTATTCATCTTCAATCCATGAAAACAAAGCATGTTCAGGGGCTATTTCTAATTCTTGTTGTAAATACATTCCTTACATCTAAGCCATCAAGACTGAATTTTGCATACTAGAAGATTGATAAGTTTGTGCATCTGAAGTACTGGCAAATTGTCCATCCATTCTTCTTTGCTCTACTACCTTTTGTTGTAGATTACCCATGGGAAAATCTCTAGGTGTATGAACATTATTACAAGGGAAACACCAGGCATTGGTAATGTCTGCATAATTATTTTTCCCTTGAACAATTTCTCTATTTGAATTGGGGGGAACAATTTGTGAGGATGTAGGGACTGCCACTAATTGATTTGTTGGCTGAGGGTTATTTTGCCTTTGATGAACTTGATATTGGTTTGGCTTTCTTGAGGTAATGGCAAGGTAATTTTTGGAAACATGGGCATGGGAGGCCTTGAACACAACTTTCCAACATCTATTAAATTATTTTCAGCTTTGACTGCATAGTCACATGCCTCTAGTAGAGTTTGACCTCTGAGTGACTGAATCATAATAGATTTATCTGAATTTAAAGCCTTAAGATAAAACACTATAGCCATACTTGGTAATGGTCTAGCTATAGTAGGAATTCTTTCCCAAGTCTTTTGAAATCTAGAATTAAAGTCAGTCATTGCTTCTTATGGTGCTCTTTGAATAGTAATCAATTGTTGCAATAGAGAAGACTTATCACCTTTTTCTTCAAATATTTCAAAGAAGAGATCTCCAATTTGATCCCATGTAGATATTGTATTTGGAGTCAAGGATCGCTACCATTCCAGAGCCTTTCCTTTAAAAAAACCTTCTAATAATCTTATAGCCACATTCTGTTGTGTGACGACATGTATATCACAGATGTCAGATACATCTTGAAGATGTTCCTTGGGTGTTTTAAAATCTTTCCCACTAAATTTGGGTAGAGCCTTCAAGGCATTTAATGGAATAGGGTCCCAGGTGGCTGGTGGTATTGGTAGGATCAAAGGACTGCCAGTGTTCCAACTTGCATAATTCCTTAGGGGTATAAGAGCTCCCATATTTACTCTTGGTATTGGTATAAACTGATTTACTCTTCTTCTTGGACTAGTCACCAAAGGTGGTAAAAGAATACTTGGATTTATAGAAGATTGAGATCTAGTTACTAGTCCACAACTCTAACTCCTTGTAGTTCTCTAGTTCATATGGTCTTGATAGAAATTTCAAGATGGTGTCCCACTGGGTGTGCCAAAAACTATTGATGGTTAAAATTGTGCTTGTTTCTAACACCAATAAAGGAAAGTTTCAAGAATGTGTGACTTGCAACTTGAAATAACCTCTAGATTTTTAAGAAGCTAGTCTCTTCTTTATCTCGAGTGTTGGGAGGAAAGGGATAGGAATTTAAATAGAAACACAAATGTAAAGAAAAAAAATCTAACTATGGTGATGCACCTGAATGTAATTCAACCCTTAATCTAAGCATAGTGAAACTATATGTAAGATTCAATTGCATTAAAGAGAAAACAAGGCATGATCAATGTAAAAGATAGAAACAATAGAAATAGAGGCTCATAGCTTAGACTACTTTTGAAATGACACATAAAACATCAACAAAGGCACAGAACTCAGTCTTCTTATTAATTCTCCAGTCACATAAAAGGCACAAAAACATGCATAGTTACATAAACTTTTCAACTAAAGAAAATAGAACAAAGGCAAATTATATTCTTGATCACAGCTCTAAAAGTCTAAAACTCTTGACAATAGTCTCTCACAAAAAATTCTCTCCAATCTTCTAATGATGATCCTTTGGTGATCTCTGCACCTCTCTTTATAGCATTGGATTCCCTCCATATTTTCTACACATTCCCAATTTAACAACCCAAATAAACTCTAACTAAACTAGAATTGTCTAACAAAAGATATTTCTTAGATTTTGAAACGTTCTATCTTCCATCATTTCATTGGTTAAAATAGATACACAGGATGCTCCCTTCTATAAAATGAAAGAGGACACTTGGCCAATTCCCCTATTTTACTTGAAAAACTTCTTATTATTTAGGAAGCACCAAAAAATGACACTTGGTGGCTTCTGTAGCACTTACTGAAGACACACGACACATTTCGTGTAACCTATACTCTTATTGTGCCTTCACTTAGAAGTGTTCAGTCCTTGACATCTATCACCATCCATTTCTCCAAAACTTAAACAAATTATATATAAAATGGGACCCAAAGTAGTTCTCACCTGAGCAACTTCAAAAAGGCAATAGGGACATGTGGAATTTTCCACTTATTTTTGACAAAGGACATGTGGTGAACTCCATTGCCTTTAGCTACCTTTTGATAAACCTATGGAAGGTGACACATGTCCATCTCCATATTGCCTTGTCTATACTATAGAAACAATCAAGCCTCATTTCATACCTACATGGATGGCGGCACTTGGCAGCTTTTGCTTACTTTAGAACAAAAACCTGGGACCCACCACAATCTTTACTTATCAATGAAACAAAAATGAAGATAATTCAGAGGTTGACACATGGTGGCTTCCATTCTCTTCAACTAGGGATACATGGCATCTTCCATTGCTTTTTATAAAATCATATTGAAACCTTCTGTGATTGCCACCTGGTGCCATCTGCTTGATCCTAAGAAAGCTTGTTGGAAAGAAGCCTTTGAAAAGTATAATAAAATCAAGATGTGGATGCTGACATTTGTTGCACTCCACTAAGTTACTATGGGACACATGGCACATTCCACATTACCTATTGAAAATATGAAAAGTGTCTTAGTCGATGATACTTGGCAACTTCTTCTCAATTTTGACATTTAGACAAAATTGAGGCAAAAAGAAATTCAAGCCCGCGCTCTGAGTCAAAAAAATCCATCATCTCGAACCAAAGTGTACAGGGACAAAATTTTCGATCGCATGACTAAAAATCAAAATGAAACATAGAGTATTTTTTACTCTACCAGATGTATGTTTTTATGAGTTTTGATATCATGTTGTGTTGATCCATATTGTTGAATATGAGGGATATTTGATCAAAGAATAAGAAGGTAAATTTTACTTGTGTGAGAAGTAGATTTGAGTGTGATAGAGCAAGAGAAGACCATAATTAGTTTTGAGAGGGAAACAAATCAGGGTGGATAGTTTTAGAGTGTTTATTGAGTGGGTTATTTATCATCAAGATTAAGTTGGTTCTTTCTAAAGCTAAGTTGGTGCTTGATAAATTCTTAGGGGTTGGTGCTCATTGTTGGATTGCTGCTCAACTAAACTTGATTCATGGTATTATAAGATAATTTTCCCAAGATGTGTTTCAGTGGGTTTTATTCCCCATGAGGGTTTCCCACATAGATATTGTGTTCATGTGATGTGTTATTATGTTTCATTATTTTTATTAGTAAGATTTCATTGTGATGTTGCTATATAAGTTGACATATGTTTAAATGGTTAATAAATGATGATTTAAATTGAATGTAAAATATTAAACACTGATTACCCCCCCCCCCCCCCCCCCCCCCCCCCCCCCCCCCCCCCTCAATGGTTATGATTTAAACACACCTTAACCTATTAAAAAATGTAGAGGTGATTAAAAAACTATAGGAAACCACCCATCAAAAGGCCCAAGCATAAGATCAACTCATCTTTAAGTAAATTTCAACTTATCAATAGTTGCCTCTAGTGATTTACACCACAAAGACCAGGACTAAGTGTGCATGGGATAACTGAGTTTAGTTGTGAAAATTGAATTTTCAAAGAATATTTAGATAGAAAAATTAAACACACATTTAGTGGAGTAAAATTATTACTTACATGAAATGTAACTTCTATTCATAAATGAAAAAATAGGGAAAATATAGTATAATGTATTTAATGCATTTATACAAAGTAGATGCATAGAGAAAGCTAATTGTGTTATGACTATGTATTGTATTGACCTTGACTATGTTGTTTTGGTAAGTTATGTATGTTACATATTTAACATGTGTGATTACAAAAATAGTAATAAATTTTGTGAACTCGACTTACTTCATTTGCACATAAAAACCCTAGAACCCCTAGGGTAAAATTCCCACTAATTTTTCCTATAAATTTCTAATTTTTTAATTGAATATTTAAATCAAAAATTCATTTCAAATTTTTTAATTTAGTAATAAATTTTTAAATAATTTTCTTTCAAACCCTAGTTATCCATACTAGGTCCTCGTATTTTTCTAGTAATTTTCCAATAATTTTTTGAATTTTTACTAGCATGTTAAAATCAAAAATCCTTTCAAAATTTCAAAATTCAATAGTAATTTAAAAAAAAAAATCTAAAAAAGCTAGTTACACATACTATGTTCTATTCAATAAAGCATTTCCAAATACAATAAAAGTCAACACTAGCATTCCATTGCTTCAAAATCAAGAAGATAATGATGAATAGAATAATACAGGTTATTATGATTTTGAAGATATTGACAATAAATATAAATATTTAGAATCATATTCATATCCATTACCTTGTGCTTCACAATCATGAACAATTCCTTTGTTTGATATAAGACACCATGATAGGGAGTCTCCCATGAGACTCATTGGTTAGTATCATCTCTCCTTAGCCTCACTTGTACATAGTTTGTTTTTTCTTATTTGTGCATAGATTCTCTTCAATTTCTTATACATAGTATCCTAATGATTGATTGTATATAGATTATATAAAAAATAATAAAAACATTCAAATATTTAAAAATCCAAAAACATTCAAATATGTCACAAACACAAAAACATCTTGATTGTATGCATCCTCCATGCTTTATATTTCTACTACTATGCTAGACTTACATTTGTTTTTCTATGCTTATTTTTGTCAATTTATCTACATTACCATGCTTCACTTGATCTTATTTAAGTGTGTGTAGTAACTTACAGACCCTTGATTGCTTCACTCTACCCACTGAAGGGGCATCCTACTCTTGCATGTAAGACACACATTGATATATCTTCCCCCTAGGGTCATATTCTACATGACTACACCATCTAGGTTATGTCATTTATACACCACACTAGTTATCATGTTGATGTACATTATTTAATAGCTTACACATATTAATTTATCGACACTCACTATTATTTAACACTTGTGTATTTCTTTGCATGTACCTAGTCTTGTGTTAACAAGTCTTGCATAATTTCACTCTTGATTTGATTAGTTAGATGTTCTTATATTTTCCAATATTTACATGATTTATCTTCTTTTTTAGCATATTTTTATGTTATTGAATTACTAATTATTGTTTATTTATAGTATGTGACTTAAGACATTTTCCAAAGTCCTTTGCTTCTATTCATATCTGTGCCTTTGGACATTTGCCAATGTCTCTTCCCTATATGCTTCTATGTGATTATGTATTTCATGCCAGCTTAATTTTTTAAACTATATGTGTATGTGGCATTTAAATATGCCTTGTAAACTTAATTTCTATTTTGAGTGACATGTGCCTATATCCCTTATTTTCTTGGCCCCTTGACCACTCTTCTATGCTTCTTGATTTTTACCTTGTGTGCTTGTTTCTTGATTTCTTTTGATTTTTTATAATTACATAATCCAAATCTTACATTATCTTGCTTCTTGGATGCCATATTGGACATCATGCTCCATCCCTCCATGATAACTAAAAATTAACAACTAACACTTCCAATTCCAATTCAGTATGTTACACATGATTTTACATTGTTATATCTATCTAGGCATACCCATATTGATATAACATTCTCTTAATATAAACCATGCTATATCTTGAGATATCTTTTCAATTATCATTGCTCTATCATATATTTTGTAGCATAACACACATTTAGGGCTCTTTCTTCTAAGGAAAATAATTACAAGGTCTCCATTCCTACCCTCATAAGAGGGGGAACAAATAGGGGTTTTTCCACAGAGATCAGAGCTCCTATCAACTAAAAAATATAGTTTTAAAACATTTAAAATATCAACCAGACATCAAACTAATCAAAATAGACTAGGCAAATAGTGAAGAATCTAGAATAGTCATTAGATTTGGCCTAGGACAATATTTATAAGATTAGACTACAACATCAATGGTGTTATTATCCATTTCTAGTACTCCTATCCAAATAACAAAAAAACCAAAATTTCTAGAAGTAGGAAAAAAAGTAGGTTTAGCTATAGATTTTCATGACCAAAATAGTTCAAAATTAGTAGTTTTAATACACATTTTTCTCAAAGAATATATATATATATAGGGGACATTATGTGTGGCATGATGGATCTCACTTATATATTTAGATATGATAGTTGGTATAACTTCTAGATCAGAATCTATGTTCTAGACATTAGTGATTGGGGGCAATATGCGTGACACATTTATTTCTTTTCTTTCCTAGTTTAACATTATCCAGACATTCTCAGTAGTTGTGTGCTTTATTCCATCTACAAGTGGTTGGCATAATTTTGGAGTGGCTTTCATACAAGCCTCCTGTCGCAGGTTTCTATTAAGATCTTTCATTTCCGCTGTCAAGGAGCCCGTCTACTGACGCGATAAAAAGATTGGTATCAGAGCCATATTTCAAGTATATACTGTAAGTTGTGATTATTTTCCTATTTCGTGGATTAGATCTTTTGAGTTCTCTGCTCTGAAAATTTCTTTGGGAAGTTATTGCATCGAGTCACAGGCCGTTCATCCATATTGTCATAGGCCGCTTTTATCTCTGCATACCTTATTCCCTGACCAGAAATTTCTCGCATTCCAGAACCCAAATCTCCCCACAATGGAATTTGGAAAAGTACCTTCCACATCTACCGTAGAACTTGTTAATGAATCTGAACTTGAAGGAATGTATGAGTTGCCTCCATTTATCCCAGATCAAATATCAGACTGTCCTGACATTGAAGTCACAGAAACAGATCTTGAAAAGGAAACCAGTATATTCAAGCCATCGGCTCTTAAGGCTTCTAGTGTGTATAAGCAATCCGAATTAGTTAATTCTAAGTTCCTTTATACATCTACCTATATGTCATTTGTCAAGCCTAGAATCAAATCACTTGAGCTTGTTCTTAGTTATCAGCCCAAGAAAACTTTTCAGACAAACTTACTTCCACTATTGCCTGAACAAGAAATTGCATACATCAGATCTCATAGTGATGTAAAGTTTGTACATTTTGGTTTGATTAGGATTTATATTACACCTTTAATTCCTGCAAATATTAAACCAGTTTTGTATCTAGCACTGTGTGATCGTCGCCAAGTCAGCTTCCAGCATTCTTGTCAACTATCTAGCCTTGGACGACTAAATGATGGAGTCATTTGTTTTGAGTTTTGCCCAAACCTTTCTGTTGCAGTCCACGACAAAGGTTGCAAAGAAGTAAAGCATGGATCATTAGATTGTTGGGGTTTGTTTTCTTCACTATATGGTCTAGATATGTTTGGTGAATTCCAATATGCTTCAATAAATATTTCTGTCTTGTATAGTATGACCAATACAAACCACCCCAAGATTCTAGAAAATCTGCCTTATGCAAGAAGACTAAGTGGTACAGTCCAGTTGCAAAAGGGACATACTGAAACTGTCGAAGTTCCATCCGAATGGAAACTCGATTGGTTAAAGCATGTTTCTCCCAAGCTCAAAGGCTCAGCCACAGTTCATCACAGTGATGGCAGATCTGTCAATATATTACCTAGATCCTTGTCCATGCAATCTCGCCTTTCTCCTTCTCGACCATCTACGTCCTCATCCCGTAGATCAGTTAAAATAGGTCATATTCTTATTGAGGATGAAGAAGTAAATTTTGGCAAAGACTTGCCACATACACTAATGAGTCTTCCTAGAGAAGACAGTCTTGAATTTTTCACAGAAGACACAGCTACTCTCTACAGAGGTGGACGATGGCCGCCGCCTAAAGGTATTCACAAACATGCTGCTGGAGTTGTACAGTATTTCTCCACTGCTTATGAGAATCCATCAAATGAATTCAAACAGCGAAATTATTTCTCCAGATTCAATTCTCATTTCTCTGAGAATTTTGACGATTTATGTAGAGATGTGTTGTATATCAAAGATACTGTTACTAACATTCAAAAGAAAGTTGATTCTTTAGATTCTAAGCTAGATAGCCTAGAAGATAGTCTTAGTTGGCTATCAAAGGAAGACCAGAAAGCTGAATCGTCATCAAGACCTCTTTGCTTAGTATCCTTTGGCCCTTCCTTCAAAACTGTAAAAAAGTCACCTAAATCTCCTAGTCATTCCCTTATGCAGCGTAACCATATACATCTGCAGCCCTGGTATCTCAATATAGATGATCTCCTGGACCCATTAAATGAAATAGCAACATGGTGCAATACCATGCGTGTTCTTACTGTCCAGTCCCATCTCAACCAAGCGGGTACTACTAGTTTTGCTGTCAAATATCTATGGGGAATTACTAACCTCTGGTGGGATTCTATCCCAGAAGCAGAGCAACATGCTCGTGTTCATAACCAGCCAGATTCTTTGAATGCATTGTACATATTACTTATAGATGAGTTTGCTCCTCCTGTCGGGAACCGATAGCTTGAATCCAAGAAGTGGTTGATGAAAATAGAACTGTGTGATCTCAAACAGTTTGAAGCTTTTGCTAAGCAATTCCGTAAGCTTGCTTATGAATGTAAATCTTTTGCATCCACTGAAGTTAAACTTAAATTTCTGCATGCCATGCCATATAACCTCATAGATCGTGTGTTGTCTTACATTGATCTTAAAGGTCTTGCTATTGAAGAGCTTGCTTTATCTGATGTCATTGATTTTACGCAGCAGAATATTATGATGTTAGTCTCTGAGACTAAATCTATGCAGAAACTCAGCAAGCACCAAGCTACCTCTATAGCTCCCATTTTCCCCGAAATAGCCCCTTATGGCTGCAGACCTTACGTCCAACCACGACGTCAACAGAAGCAGCACCGTCGGCATTTATCCTATAAGCACCGCTCTTTTCCTAAGAAACACTCATATGCACCTCCTCACCATTTCTTAAAGAAACGCCGCACTCCCAGACCTCCGTCTCACAAACCCATTTGCTATATCTGCCGTAAGCCAGGCCATATTGCTCCAAATTGCTCCTACAAAAACCCCGCCATCAAAGCCGTCTTTTCCTCCAACGCAGCAGCGTGGTGGGATGTTATTGATGCTAATGAAGATCTGTATTTACAGGAAAACATTTATGAATCTATGCTAGAAGATATACCAGATGAAGCATCAGATGATGAAGATGCAGCAGAGCTAGAATCTCTAGCAGATGATCTTGAGCAACCTATGACCAACATGCAGAGAGGTTCGTGCCCTTATCGGTCACGAGGCTTCAATCCTTCATACGAAGCTCATGGTCCCTGGTCTAGAGCTCATCAAGAAGTTCTAGAAAGGCCAGAACGCCCCAGAGGACGAGGCAATCAAAGAGGAGAATCATCTAGAGGGAGACAACCCTCTCAACCACGATAGCCGCCAACTATGCACAGAATGCAGCATCCTCCTGTGCATTTTCCAAGCCAATTCAAGCCAAGCGACTCCTGGATTAAAAACAAGTTCACCAGCAGAGAGCCGCCAAAAGAAATTCGAGAACCTATTTGGGAAAAGATAATGCCTGCTGAAGAACCAGTCCTTGCAGCAGATCCCAGATGGGATGATGGCTACGAAGAAGAGGATGAAGTCGGAAGCATTTTTTACTCCGACCAAGATTACTGCCCTGGTGAATGCAGTAATCAAGATCAAGAAGAAGGAGAAGCAGAACCAGAATTGCCAGAAGATATCTACACAGAACCTATCATTGTCCAAGACCCAGGAAGGCAAAAATTGGTATGTACCAGCATCCCTTCCTTAGAATTGCCACAACCAGCCTACCTTAATCATCTCATTAATGGTAGATTTGCGCAGTTCTTTACTCTTTCCATCAATGGTAGATATGTAGACGCCCAAGTAGATACAGGTGCTTCTCTGTCTTTTGCAAAGCCACAACTCATTAGTGATTGGGAGACACTTGATGAGAGATTAGCTTATAAGAGCATAGATATCCAGGGGAACAATTTTACCTGCACTAAATATAAGCATCAGCAACCCCTGCGAATCTAGAATAAACTCTTCCACTGTGATTTTTTTGCATTAGAAAAGATGCCTATAGATATCCTTCTAGGAGGATCTTTTATTGATAGGTATACGCCCTATGGTGCCACTGCTAAGAGCATAATGTTTACTATAGAGAATGAAAGGTTGAGAATACCTCGGCTCATATATGCCACAGAACAATTTCCCAGTGCCATGGCTCAAAGTCCTGAAGTAATTCCTGCTGAAATACTTGCCTTAGGAGAAAAGATTAAGTCTACTATCTGTTCAGATAATCCACAACAGTTTTGGACCAAATCAATGCCTGAAATGGAAATAAAAATTCTTGAAGGCAAACATATGAAAATAGGTAAGAAAATCCCTATTCCAGCACATGACTATTCTGATATGGAAAACCAGATTCAAGATCTGGAAAAGAATGGTTTTATAGAGAAATCAACCTCTCCATATTGCTGTTATGCTTTCATGGTCAATAAGCATTCTGAACAGAAGAGAGGAAAGAAGAGGATGGTCATCAACTACAGACCATTAAATGCAATCACTGAACCATTCCCATATCCAATCCCGAATAAAAGCTATTTGTTAGAAAAAGTTGCAGCCTGTCGATACTTTTCACAGTTCGACTGTAAATCTGGCTTTTATCAGATTCGAGTCAAGGAAGAAGACAGAGCCAAGACAGCATTTAGTTGCCCTTTCGGCCACTACCAATGGACTGTCATGCCTTTCGGTCTCATGAATGCGCCAGCATACTATCAAGCGCATATGGATCAAATCTTTGAAGGCACTTCTCAGTTTCTTTGTGTATATATTGATGATATTTTGATTTTTAGCAATTCCTTTGAAGAACATGCTATTCATCTCTCCACTTTTCTAAAGTTGGCTACAGACATAGGAATAGTGCTCTCTAAAACAAAGATTCAGTTATGCACTACTGAATGTAACTTTCTCGGGATGGTTATCCAAGATTCAAAACTACAGATTCAGCCGCATATCAAGGAGAAGGTCATCGGTTTCCCAGAGCAACTAGACAAAGCTAAGTTGTAAGCATTCTTGGGACTATTAAATTATCTGAATAGTTTTTATCCTAATGCTGGTGCAGACAGATTTGTACTTGAGGAGCTTCTCCAGAAAAGAAAGACATTCCATTGGGAACAACGCCATACAGAAGCTATTCAGAAAATCAAGGCTAAGGTTGCTGCCCTACCAGCACTGAACATTCCAAAATCCCAGGAAATGAAAGTTTACACCGATGCCTCCGACCTCTCATGGGGAGGAATACTTGTTTGTATAGTAAATAATGTTGAATTTGTTTGTGAGTTTGCTAGTGGTGTGTTTAGTACAGATGTACTGAAATGGATTTCCTCTGATAAGGAAATCTATGCTGTCAAAAAGTGTTTGGAAAAATTTATGCTTAAATTGTTACATCTACCACATTTCACTATTGTAACTGATTGCACCCGATTCTTAACCTTCCGAGAAAAGGATCATGGTAGGAAGGATGGTCGAGGAAAGTATGTCAGGTGGCAAGAATTTTTCCACCAATTTCAATTTTCAGTACAGCATATAGATGGTAAGCATAATATTATAGCAGATTGGCTTAGTAGGAATCCTCCTGCTACCCTCATGCATCAGCCTGCACCTGCACCTGGTTTTAACTTGACCAGAATCTTGAATCAAGCATTCGAATCATTAAGTGCTGTGATTCAAGAACAAATTCTTAGAGAAGGCATGCATGCTTGGTTCACCAGGATTTCTCATGCAGCGTCATTAGATCTACAAATGTCTGCCGCAGTCACAATCCAAGCAGATCGTAGACACAATACTGGAACCATCACTATTGAAAGGCTGAACAGTGAATATCTTTACAACCAGTTCACTGATTTATTAAAGAGACCACTTTGGACGTGGCATATCAAAATTAGATCGTCACACAATGAGCATCTATACAGATGGATAGCAAGATATGGCCCGCATCGAATTCACGAAGATCAGAATCACAGTCAGGACACAGTGGTTCATACAATTATTCGGTGACAACTTGAGTGGGAATCTCATTTCCACTGCACTCCACGCCACATGCCATGTGATAGGGGCCCATGCTGACATTGGTACTTGCAAAGCACGTTCCAAATTAGATGCCTTTTTTAGCCTATCTCTGAGGATGATTTATTCGACAAAGCGAAAGACATGTTGGGCCCACAACCCATGGTCCCATCATCATCATCATCCGCACATCAATCAAGTGGTGGGTCTAATAGCATCTCGTTGTAGCATGCGCTATAAAGCATGATGAGACAGACACTGCCTTGCCAGCAGCATGTCTGTGAATACCATGCGTGTTCTTGCTGTCCAGTCCCATCTCGACCAAGCAGGTACTACTAGTTTTGCTGTCAAATATCTATGGGGAATTACTAACCTCTGGTGGGATTCTATCCCAGAAGCAGAGCAACATGCTCGTGTTCATAACCAGCTAGATTCTTTGAATGCATTGTATAGATTACTTATAGATGAGTTTGCTCCTCCTGTCGGGAACCGACAGCTTGAATCCAAGAAGTGGTTGATGAAAATGGAACTGTGTGATCTCAAACAGTTTGAAGCTTTTGCTAAGCAATTCCGTAAGCTTGCTTATGAATGTAAATCTTCTGCATCCACTGAAGTTAAACTTAAATTTCTACATGCCATGCCATATAACCTCATAGATCGTGTGTTGTCTTACATCGATCTTAAAGGTCTTGCTATTGAAGAGCTTGCTTTATCTGATGTCATTGATTTTACGCAGTAGAATATTATGATGTTAGTCTCTGAGACTAAATCTATGCAGAAACTCAGCAAGCACCAAGCTGCCTCTATAGCTCCCATTTTCCCCGAAATAGCCCCTTATGGCTGCAGACCTTACGTCCAACCACGACGTCAACAAAAGCAGCGCCGCCGGCATTTATCCTATAAGCACCACTCTTTTCCTAAGAAACACTCATATGCACCTCCTCACTGTTTCTTAAAGAAACGCTGCACTCCCAGACCTCCGTCTCACAAACCCATTTGCTATATCTGCCGTAAGCCAGGCCATATTGCTCCAAATTGCTCCTGCAAAAACCCCACCGTCAAAGCCGTCTTTTCCTCCAACGCAGCAGCGTGGTGGGATGCTATTGATGCTGATGAAGATCTATATTTACAGGAAAACATTTATGAACCTGTGCTAGAAGATCTACCAGATGAAGCATCAGATGATGAAGATGCAGCAGAGCTAGAATCTCTAGCAGATGATCTTGAGCAACCTATGACCAACATGCAGAGAGGTTCGCGCCCTTATCGGTCACGAGGCTTCAATCCTTCATACGAAGCTCATGGTCCCTGGTCTAGAGCTCATCAAGAAGTTCTAGAAAGGCCAGAACGCCCCAGAGGACGAGGCAATCAAAGAGGAGAATCATCTAGAGGGAGACAGCCCTCTCAACCACGACAGCCACCAACTATGCACAGAATGCAGCATCCTCCTGTGCATTTTCCAAGCCAATTCAAGCCAAGCGACTCCTGGATTAAAAACAAGTTCACCAGCAGAGAGTCGCCAAAAGAAATTCGAGAACCTATTTGGGAACAGATAATGCCTGCTGAAGAACCAGTCCTTGCAGCAGATCCCAGATGGGATGATGGCTACAAAGAAGAGGATGAAGTCGGAAGCATTTTTTACTTCGACCAAGATTACTGCCCTGGTGAATGCAGTAATCAAGATCAAGAAGAAGAAGAAGCAGAACCAGAATTGCCAGAAGATATCTACACAGAACCTATCATTGTCCAAGACCCAGGAAGGCAAAAATTGGTATGTACCAGCATCCCTTCCTTAGAATTGCCACAACCGGCCTACCTTAATCATCTCATTAATGGTAGATTTGCATAGTTCTTTACTCTTTCCATCAATGGTAGATATGTAGATGCCCAAGTAGATACAGGTGCTTCTCTGTCTTTTGCAAAGCCGCAACTCATTAGTGATTGGGAGACACTAGATGAGAGATTAGCTTATAAGAGCATAGATATCCAGGGGAACAGTTTTACCTGCACTAAATATAAGCATCAGCAACCCCTGCGAATCCAGAATAAACTCTTCCACCGTGATTTTTTCGCATTAGAAAAGATTCCTATAGATATCCTTCTAGGAGGATCTTTTATTGATAGGTATACGCCCTATGGTGCCACTGCTAAGAGCATAATGTTTACTATAGAGAATGAAAGGTTGAGAATACCTCGGCTCATATATGCCATAGAATAATTTCCCAGTGCCATGGCTCAAAGTCCTGAAGTAATTCCTGCTGAAATACTTGCCTTAGGAGAAAAGATTAAGTCTACTATCTGTTCGGATAATCTGCAACAGTTTTGGACCAAATCAATGCCTGAAATGGAAATAAAAATTCTTGAAGGCAAACATATGAAAATAGGTAAGAAAATCCCTATTCCAGCACAGGACTATTCTGATATGGAAAACCAGATTCAAGATCTGGAAAAGAATGGTTTTATAGAGAAATCAACCTCTCCATATTGTTGTTATGCTTTCATGGTCAATAAGCATTCTGAACAGAAGAGAGGAAAGAAGAGGATGGTCATCAACTACAGACCATTAAATGCAATCACTGAACCATTCCCATATCCAATCCCGAATAAAAGCTATTTGTTAGAAAAAGTTGCAGCCTGTCGATACTTTTCACAGTTCGACTGTAAATCTGGCTTTTATCAGATTTGAGTCAAGGAAGAAGACAGAGCCAAGACAGCATTTAGTTGCCCTTTCGGCCACTACCAATGGACTGTCATGCCTTTCGGTCTCATGAATGCGCCAGCATACTATCAAGCGCATATGGATCAAATCTTTGAAGGCACTTCTTAGTTTCTTTGTGTATATATTGATGATATTTTGATTTTTAGCAATTCCTTTGAAGAACATGCTATTCATCTCTCCACTTTTCTAAAGCTGGCTACAGACGCAGGAATAGTGCTCTCTGAAACAAAGATTCAGTTATGCACTACTGAATGTAACTTTCTCGAGATGGTTATCTGAGATTCAAAATTGCAGATTCAGCCGCATATCAAGGAGAAGGTCATCGGTTTCCCAGAGTAACTAGACAAAGCTAAGTTGCAAGCATTCTTGGGACTATTAAATTATCTGAATAGTTTTTATCCTAATGCTGGTGCAGACAGATTTGTACTTCAAGAGCTTCTCTAGAAAAGAAAGACATTCCGTTGAGAACAATGCCATACAGAAGTTGTTCAAAAAATCAAGGCTAAGGTTGTTGCCCTACCAGCACTGAACATTCCAAAATCCCAGGAAATGAAAGTTTACACCGATGCCTCCGACCTCTCATGGGGAGGAATACTTGTTTGTATAGTAAATAATGTTGAATTTGTTTGTGAGTTTGCTAGTGGTGTGTTTAGTACAGATGTACTAAAATGGATTTCCTCTGATAAGGAAATCTATGCTGTCAAAAAGTGTTTGGAAAAATTTATGCTTAAATTGTTACATCTGCCACATTTCACTATTGTAACTGACTACACCCGATTCTTAACCTTTCGAGAAAAGGATCATGGTAGGAAGGATGGTCGAGGAAAGTATGTCAGGTGGCAAGCATTTTTCCACCAATTTCAATTTTTAGTACAACATATAGATGGTAAGCATAATATTATAGCAGATTGGCTTAGTAGGAATCCTCCTGCTACCCTCATGCATCAGCCTGCACCTGCACCTGGTTTTAACTTGACCAGAATCTTGAATCAAGCATTCGAATCATTAAGCGCTGTGATTCAAGAACAAATTCTTAGAGAAGGCATGCATCCTCGGTTCACCAGGATTTCTCATGCAGCGTCATTAGATCTACAAATGTCTACCGCAGTCACAATCCAAGCAGATCGCAGACACAATACTGGAACCATCACTATTGAAAGGCTAAACAGTGAATATCTTTACAACCAGTTCACTGATTTATTAAAGAGACCACTTTGGATGTGGCATATCAAAATCAGATCGGCACACAATGAGCATCTATACAGATGGATAGCAAGATATGGCCCGCATCGAATTCACGAAGATCAGAATCACAGTCAGGACACAGTGGTTCATACAATTATTCGGCGACAACTTGAGTGGGAATCTCATTTCCACTGCACTCCACGCCACATGCCATGTGATAGGGGCCCATGCCGACATTGGTACCTGCAAAGCACGTTCCAAATCAGATGCCTTTTTCAGCCTATCTCTGAGGACAATTTATTCGATGAAGCGGAAGACATGTTGGGCCCAAAACCCATGGTCCCATCATCATCATCATCCGCACATCAATCAAGTGGTGGGTCTAATAGCATCTCATTGTAGCATGCGCTGTAAATCATGATGAGACAGACACCGCCTTGCCAGTGAGCAGGCAGGACCTCTCAAAATGCTATAAATAAGCCTTTGTTTCTTAGTATTTTCATTGAAAAATTTTCATTGAGAAAATCTAGTAGCCTTGTAACAAGAGTATGCTCTTCACTTGCCCTTTTCGAAGGATCCTGTGAATCAAAAATTGAACCAAGGATATTGTATAAGTTTGTAATAGTTTTTGAGTGAAATAGTGAAGCTGTAGCCATTCGGCCCCTGCCTCCTGTCGCAGGTTTCTATTAAGATCTTTCATTTCCGCTGTCAAGGAGCCCATCTACTGACGTGATTGTATAAGTTTGTAATAGTTTTTGAGTGAAATAGTGAAGCCGTAGCCATTCGGCCCCTGCCTCCTGTCGCAGGTTTCTATTAAGATCTTTCATTTCTGCTGTCAAGGAGCCCGTCTACTGACGCGATAAAAAGATTGGTATCATTCCCAAGTTCTTGAGTTCTTGAGTGGCATTCACATAAGCTAGATTCTTAGTTTTGGAGTGGCTTTCATATAAGCCTAATCTCCATCTTTGAGAGTGGCCAAGAGTGGCCTAGTTTCTAGCATATATTCAGCTATCCATACCAACATTGTCATATCATAGTACATTCATGGGATTTAAGAGCTATCCCATATGACATACATTTCATACCAGTATATGTTCATAGCTTCACTTCATAGGGCAAAAATGGAGCCAAAGGACTAGATAGACTTTGTATTCTTGAGCCACCTATTTAGAGGGATTGAACACATTGATCAATGCATGCTTGACCACCTAGATTCACTTAGTGGGTGATGATGGAGCCAAAAGACTAGCCTTTGCACTCTTGAGCTACTTTCTAGTGAATTGAACACTCAACTCCATTCATGATATTAATCTTGGTATAACATCATCTAACATTACTAAACATTAATCAAAATCATAATAAACTCACACTTCAAAACATGTTATCTCTATGCATAACCCAACATCGTAACAACATCATGATCTTCACCATTATAGGTAAATATAGGTACACTTTCTCTTTTTCCTTTATCCTAATAGTTCACTTTGTTGCATCACTAAAATAAAGGGGGCATAAATTTAGTCATATAAAATGCAAAAATTGGTCACTTGAGCATGGATAATGACACCCAACCCATAAGTCCCTCTTGCTTTCTCTCATGACCCTCTTAGGCTTATTTTCATTGATTCTTAGTCATCCATAGCCTTTTGAACTTGATCTTAGCTGAGCCAATACCCTCCTTTCATGACCAATCCATCCTCCTAGGTCCCATCTACCCAAGATAATAATGCCACACTAGGAATATAATTCTAGTGTCACTCCTATCCAATTTTGATGCTATTGTCCAAGCTCATTTTTGGCCCTAATGGTCAAATTATTTTGGTTCCCAATCCTTATTCTTGTTGGCCTAATGTGAGCACATTCAACCCATGACCAATATATCCCTATAAAATCCCATCCAAATATCATTTATAAAGGGTTAGAAAATATCACAAAGCAAGAAAGAATACAAGCAAGACTACTCAAGTACATTTACCTATTCTCTACATGCAACTATCTAATACTATTTATAGCTTATTTGAATCCCTACATAGTCCCTAGTCATCTCAAGCACACCCAATTTAACATTTCTTGGCATTATTATATCAAAATTTCACCAAGCACTTTCAAAGGGAGAAATCCATATGGTTTGATCCCTATTTAGAGTATTGGTATGTAGGCAACATGCCCACACATGTATGGATCCATGTCCAATGAATCTTACACACACTAACCTCCCCTCTTGCTCAAAATTAGTTAAATAATAATGGAAGATAGTTTTTGAAGATAAAATATACTCTATAAAGAGCTATATAGATTTTTGGATACCAAAACTTTAGAGATAGGGTCACATAGACTTACCAAACAAAACTCAGAAAGCTTAGATCCTCAGGACAACAACACTGAACAAGGACTACAATGTTTTGATACTCCTATCTACTTTTATCACTACTATCCAATCAAAAAACAAAAGTTAGAATCCTATTTTTGATAGTGTCCCAGGATTGGATAGTGAATATCAGATCTTGTCTCAGTCAGAGTAGCATAGTTTAAGCTAAGTCTTATTTTCTCCCTCTTATTACTATTTTTAGAAAATCTATAATTACCAATAAATTTCATAAATCAGTATCTTATCTACCATATATTATTTAATTATTTATCAATCCAAAACCTTTAACTAAATTAGGAATAAAACCCCAATTATTCAAAAAATTATAAATCCCTAATCTTGTTGTCTACCTGCACACATTTCCATCCTCACTTATAGGGTTCCTCATAGAGACTAACCATATTGAAAGGAGTTTATAAAGCTAATCAAGGTTTTTCAAGTGAAGAAACTCCTTTTGAAACTTTTGAAAAGGCATAAACTACATTTAAATATAAAAATCATGCACATTGCTCATAAGACCATTTACTGCTTGCACTATAGAATAACCACCTATATGTGGTAATACAGAGAGTGAAAACACCATTTTGAAGTGTTGAAATAAGTGTTTAAAACCATATTTAGGTCATGATAGGTTGAAAACATCATGATAGACTTTTGGAATTGATAGGTTGATAGACAAGGTTGAGAGTGACTTAAAAAGGATGATGACTTAGTTTTAGGCCTTTTATCTCTAAATTTGAAAAATAGAGTTCTTCAAGGTTTTGTTGTTATCTTGTTACAATGCTATCAATGCCTTTTATGCCTCCTAATGTGATTTTATTGCAACCTCAATCTAGTAAAATGACCTTGAAAGGTTTAAGGAGAAGATAAGTAGTGGAGGATGGTAATTTTGAGGCCTAAAATTGCCTATAAAAACACTGAACTCATGCATTATCATCTACAAGTCTGAGTCTAAAAGGAACCTTTTTTTATCTAAAGTTGCACAATAGACTATGCACCATGCTTGAATGTTTCTAATGGTTGATAGGGTTAATCATGATATAAAATACCATCTTAAGGAGTATAATGCATGGTGTTTTTCTTCCTCCACACCTTCAGTCTGTGCATAGGCCATGAAAATAAGCACCTACAACCAACATAGAGTTCAAATTTGAGAAGGGTTTTATTTTCTTGCATACATGAGTATTAAGATATGATTATGGTTTGCAAAGGTGATTGGAAAATTTATCAAGGAATTCAAGTATCTTAAGAGAAAAAATGATGATCTTCCAATCCCAAACTAACTTACAGGTGTCCCTGCCCTTAGGGACATCGACCTATAATAGACCTTGGTTCTTAGCCCAATCATGAATTGAGATTCAAGCATGGAGAAAAAATATTAGTTTTGAAAGGAGACTCCATATGATTTAAAAATATATTATGGGGTTATAAATAGTATTTAGTACATATTTTGGAGTTAACAACCACCTATAGGGTCTCCTACAATCACCTATAGGTGACTATAGGTAGACAATCAACTAAGCTTGATGTCTAGGTGATGATTAGGGAAGATAAGGTAAATATAACATGTGATAAGACACTAGATGGAACTAATTTTTCATGTAATTATTTTAAAAATCATTACCAAGCTTAATCAGAGCTAATTTACACCTACATGGGTCAATAAGATAGAGTATCTCAGTCAGAATAGGGAAGGCAATATTCTTGGTGAGAAGATGACATGAACATGAGACAAATTTATCCAAATAATTACCAAAGGATCTTATAAGGTTTTTATAAATCCCATTAACTATTAAAAATTCATAATTTATGCATAAATACTTATATTTTCCCCTCCCATACATAGAAACATAGTCAAATGATAGGACACAGTTAGGGTAACATACTCAGTCTTGATTAGGTAAGAGTGTAGAAAGCATGTGGAATATTGGAGAAAAAAATGGAGATGGGATGCATTAAAAATATTATCATTATATTATTATGGAGTTATCATGATAGAAAATAATCAAATAAAGGGATGCTAACCTATATCATACATTCCACAGTCTTGAATCCTGCACACAATCTATTCTACCATGGGTTTGTTTTAGGATTTGAATTAGTTGAGAGGTATATTGACATAATAAAGAGATTAAAATTAGTAAAAATCATATAAAATAAATTATTAATCCAATCTAATATCTATTTTGTCTAGGAGAATAGGGGAAGTACCTTTTGTTTTGTCTCAGATAGAAGGTACTTCCCTTTGAATGCCAACTACTTGTTTTAGTGAACAAGATGAAACTAGTGGGTAAAGGGACTAATTGTGAATTGTATAGAGGTGTAATAATTTTAAAAACACAAGATAAATTATTAATATCCTTTCATTTAATGAATAATCTCATCTTGATGGCCTAGAATACAAAAGTTGTAGGCATGCCTAAAGGCAAGGTTTAGGCCTAATGCCAAATGAGGAGGTCATTTTAATTTCTAGTCCTATATATGATTTATAATGTATTTGGGAATGATTATGTGATAATTATATAAGTGTATAATACATTTTTATGTATATAAACCATCAAAAACTTAGGTTGGGTTTTAAGGTGTAAACAAGCCTATTAAGCATGACTAGGCCTAACATCCAAAAAGGAGGTCAACTTCATATTTAGATTTAGATGATCATTAAAACATATTTTATCATGAATATTTGGGTAAATAAGATGTTTTAAATCTTTCTAAGGCAAATACGCCCCTTAGGAAGCCATTTTGGCTCATAAATAATACTAGACCCAGAGGAAATGGAAAGAAGAGCTCGATAGGAGAAGTTTAGATGCTCTCATCTTTTGGAAGACTATGAATGGATGAAAAAGGATTTTTGGGAGGTTATTATGGGTATTGAAAGATTTTTTTTTGGATTTTTTTTGGAAATTCCAGTGTCAAGCTTTTATGAATAATGCTTAAGAGGTCAAACTACTCAAAACCCTTGTTAAACCCTTGTAAAGATCAATTTAAGGAAATGGAGTTGGAAAGATAATATAATAGAATAGTTTGAAATATATTATGATTTTAAATTTTATATTACTCCCTCAATATAATTCCCATACTTTTGGAATGTATGAAACTATACTGATAGGGTGTAAAATAGGTTTTTCTTGACTATTTTTATGTGTTTTATAGGCTACAAGAGGTTTCAAGAGATACCAATAAAATGGGAGGGAATATTATGAATTAATATAATTCAAATTTTAAATTTAATTACTTGGAGAAAATCTTGAGTGCCTCAACCAGGTGCTTCATCTTATCTAGTCAAAACTAGCATAATGGACAAGCTAGTGAGAAGGGTGGAAAACTTCAAGTGGGGTGATTTTAAGGTGTTCCTCATAACATTAATCCCATGTAGGGTATTTAAAACTATCATAAAATCCATCCCATATATTTTCATGTAAAAATTAAGCCAATTTTGAGTCCAAGTGTGTAAGGTGCATGAAGGAGGAGTTTCTTAGAGTACAAGCAGGGATGGCTCCTTTCTAGATGATTCTAGATGACCAATATTGAAACCAATACATAGAGAGGCATGTATTAAATCAATCTCATACATTCCAATCATCAGAACTATCCATAATTAGTTTTATGATGTTAAAATAGGTCCAAATCATGAAGGCAATTTTCTAAACTAAAATAAGGAGTTTTATGCCACTTTGCAAGAGTTTCATGTCTTGTATGGCCAGTTATCTCTTCTAAACTTATATGGTTCATACATTATCCTCTTATCAAGCACAAGTAACTAATTATCTTGGATTTCAAATTTTCCTTGTGACCCTTGGACTTATCTCTTCTCCTTTCTCTCACAAGTTCTATAAGAACTAGCCATTTTGGCCATTGTAACTAATGATCCACTTGAGTATGGTGAAGCCCTACTAAATTGCATACCAATTGATCAATAAGACTACTGATTTTTACCTATTAATTATTTTTCATAGTATTTTATAATTGAATTTTTTATCTTACTTAGTGAATATTATAGATTACTTAACATGTTGTGTCATTCTTTCATCCTATTTGCAGTTGGAAAGCTTCTTCTTACAAGGCATGTGAAGTGTTAGAGGAAATTTCAAGGATTGAGTGAGTTAGTATATTCATTAGTTCCATTCAAGGCTTATTTTCTATTCCTTAAATATTTATACATTCATCCATAAACTCATAAATTTATGTGAGAAGATGTAGATTGGAGAAGTGTATGTTTAGTTTGTCCCTTGATTTCATGTGTAACATGTAGTTGGATAGAAGTCATCATCTTATTTGGTATACCACCTCCCTTAGAATAGTTTTATTTCAATTATCTCTCTCCCTTTTCCCCCCCAAATATTAATTTTAGTTGTGATCCAAAGTGTTACATCAAGGGAGCTAGACCTATCTAGATATTCACCTCATCTTTAGGCTACCCAAAAGCCTAGAGGTGTTTCCATTATGCCACATGGATAAGGAGATCTTAGGCATCTCCTCAAAGGGTGAAAATCCAAGTGACAATAGTTTTTTACATGCATATTAGGAATATTAGTCTAATAGATTGAAATATTTTTGTTTTTATCTTTTAACAATCCACCTTTAGAGGCATCTATCCAAGAATCAATGGCAACTCTGAAGATATATCAGCTAGTCAAGCAGCCTAGGTTATCCTTTGAAGATTATTGGTAACATTTTTACTTTGGTTCCTTGCTTTCAGTAAAGTTTCATTGCTAATTTTTTTATTGAGCACTATTTTACATAAGTTGATGATACATTTAAATCTTGTGTCATTCCATACCAATATGAACAAGTTCTTAATCATCCCATTCATGAAGTGTATCAATCCTACAATCAGCCTTCTCCATATCTTGCTCCTAGTCAACCTAGTCACTTCTCAAGTCAATCCATCTCCACCTTCAAAAAAACTCTTTTGTGATATGAGAGGTATATGTTATATATTAACACATAAAGGGGATATGGTCAAGAGGTCCTTAGTCATCTTATTCATAAGGTGAGAGATGCATTAGAGTTGGTCAAAAGAGAGTGAGTACTTATTGAGAGAGCCAATTGGAAAAGGCTCACAAGTGAGATGCTTGATGTGAGTGGCCTAATTTCTTCCTTAGAGGATAAGTTAAGATTTCATGAAAGGTAACCTCACCAAACTTATCAACCTTCATATCCACTTCCCTAAGTTTCCTATCAGCCATATTTGATCCCTACTCATGATCCCAATAAAGGATACCAAATTCATCCTTTTCCCAATCATTTGGAAGAGAGAGTTGAAAGGTAAAACCTTGTGTTTGAAGCTAATATTTATAGGTATATTAAGTTAGATAATATTAATATGTAGCATTCCATGTTAGAATCAAAGGAAGTGGATTTCAAGTCCTCACTTCCCTCTCACATTACATCCCCATCTGAAGGAGTGAACCCTAGATATGAGATTCCAAGTTGGAGATAAGGTGGAGAATCCAAGCCTAAGGATATTATAAGTTCCTTGAACACTTCACCCACTCCTAAAATTATGTCACCACCTCAAGAGAAGAATTATAACCCTAATATCTTAAACTAGAGTAAGATAGCAGAATCATGGGGAAAGAAAGAGGATATACGCATTATTAAGGACTGTAAAGTTGAGAATGAAGTTGGTCCTTTGCAAGTCCCTCCCACCCTTCCTCGAGAGGCCTCTTTTCCTCCATACATGCCCTATTTTAATCCTAATGATGAAACCTATGAAATTATATAAATAATTTTCCAAGAGAATATAGTCAATCAGATTGAAAAGTTAGAGGCAAAGATGAAAATGCTAAGTCAAGGTGTGATGGAAGGTTTAGACCCAAACTAAGATCCTATGCCTAAACTCACCCCTAAATAACCTTACTCAAGAGATTCTTAGAGATAAATCATATGTGAATGAAATTATTTTAAATTATAAGGAATAAAATCAAGTTTATTTATCCCAAGGTCTACCTCCCCTTCCTCAAAAGATTCGAAAAGAATCCCCTACACTTAACTCTTAATCTGATTTTGAGTTCTATGTGCCACCTCCACCAAATATTTCATATTGTACTCACCCAATCACCCTTTGCCTTGATGGACCTATGGTATGGGAAACTAAGAAGGAGAAACTGGTTGATAAAAAATTAGAACTCTTTCTTGAAGAAATTTTAGTTCCTTGACAACCTAATTGGACTAAGTCACATGAATTCAAAATGCCTAGTATTGGAATCAAAAAGGAGTAAAAAATAGAGGATATTTCAGCCCTTGATAACCAAATTCCATTTTTAGAGGTTGAGATCAAAATTGATAGCCCTCAAGAGGTTTTAAATCCTAAAGAATAGGTGGTTTCTTGTGTTGAATCTTCAGATTAGGTTGATGAGGAATAATGTTTTCCTTTTGCCAAAGAGGGATAAATGGTCATTGATTCTTCAATAACTATGAAATACATCATGGATTGGAAATAAAAATATCATAATCATTATTGGGATGATTTTTTTGTAGTCATTGGAGCAGGTTATGATCTAGTTAAAGATGGACAAGGTAGCCTTGACACTCAAGTAAGTATGCAAATGAAAAGTAACCTTTCAAATCTATCCTTTTAAGAAGAATATACATTTTATGATAATATGTTTGAAGTCATCAATATGGGATATCATCATCTCAACCATTTGGAAGAAACACATCAAATCTTGAAGGATGGAACAAGCTGCTATTGGCCTCAATCTTCTAAAGAACATGAAACTACTCCTCTTGAATCCATGTCTACTAAGGAGATACAAATTGACCATGAAATTAAGAGTATACAGTAGTAAAAATTATGTTAAAAAGTTCAAGAGTAATATTTATACATTTTAGACCTATTTGAAGATGATCTACTTGAGATCGGGTCAAGTGAAGTGCCAAGGAATAGGTCTTATCTGTAAAACACCCAATCTAAGGAGAAACATGTTTGTCACTATGATCCATCTCATCAAGAGGATGATTAAAATAACCTTCATTTTGATCTTGGAAAGGAGGTATGATTAGTTTCTAGTTGTGCATAATAGTTGGTTTTTTTATTCCCCTAAGTGCCTTGACCACATATGTGTGTGTGTCTTGTTAATTTATTGCCTTATTTTATGTGTGTCCTTAACTTTGTGTAGTTGAGGTAATTAGTGGTCTTGTCTTGATAATTAATGGTCAAATGTCTCTTTGTTTTTCTTAGATTTTATATGACTCCTAATCCAAATAGACTGATAAGGCTACTGGGCTATTTAGCATAGCAGTCATACTACCCTTATTAGTCATAATTTGTTGACCAAATTTGACTTTTAGGTCAAAAAAGGACCCCTATAGGTAAAAAATTGACTTTTAGGTGTTTTATGGATATAATTCATATGCAAAAAGGTGTTTTATAGGTTAATTAATGTCATTTTATGTTATACTAGCCTTGGTCCTTAGTGATTTTAGTCTTTTTAGTCATTTTGAGTCATTTTAACGTCAAAAAGGAGCATTTAAAGATGTTTACATATTTATTGGGAGGTGTGAAGGTTAAAAAAGGTGATTTCACATTCCAGGTGTCCCCATATGTCTTAATAAACTATTGGTAACTAAAGGTGGCAGGTGCTTCAAAAGAAAGAGCAATTTTCTTAGGAAAAAAATGTGTTTTGCACTTGTATAACCCATGGGGAAGTATGCCACATGGGATAAGATCATGGTATTTCCATTAAAATTAATAAATATAATTTAAAATTTTTAATTTCTATAGAAGTTCCATTTTTGTCCCAAAACTATTATGTTCCTTTTTCAGCCTTCTTAGTAGGCAAAAGAAGTCTTCAAGTTTGTACATGGTATGGCCAATAGAAGAGGTTTCAGATCAAATACCATTATGAGGTGAAATTAAATGCATATAAATTAATTTAAATATTAAATTTTTGAAAAATGGTGGCTTGTTTTCATGAACCATCCTCATGAAATTTACTATACTTTTTGCCTACTATTTCATGCACCCTATAGGTTATGCTCCATTTTTGGCAAGTCTATATGAACAAGTTTTTAAGGTTGATTACACATGATGTTTCATTAATTATCTACTACTATCAATTATTTTTTTCAAGTTTTAAGGTTTTTGGATGAGTCAAGTAGCTTAGGTTGTAAGAGGGAGAACTTTTTTGTGCAATAGGTATTTTTTTCACCATTTGAAGGATTTTCTTGTTTTAATGGTGGTATTGGAGGGTTAATATATTTTGGTTTACATGATTCCATGTTATCTTAGTATTTTTCAGCTCTAAATATCCTTTCCCAAGGCATCTCTTCATGAAATCATAGTATATGCAAGAAAACATAGTTAGGTAACCATGAACATGCTTACCTACAAGTGCCAACAAAAGGTTTTAAATGTTGAAACATGGTATATAAATTCCCCTAAAAGCTAGTTAGATTATGATATACTATTTTATATCTTTGAAATATCATTAATAATGTTATAGGGTCAAATTCATGATATCACTACACATTACACCAATCTTGTTGTTTTCCTACACATAATTTCATCTTCACTTATAGGAGTCCTCATAGAGACAAACCATATTGAAAGGAGGAATTTAAGCTAAGAATATTTTTGAGAGTGAAAAAAATACTTTTGAAATTTTTGAGGATGCCTAAACTAAATTTAAACATAAAAATCATGCATATTGCTCACAAGACCATTTACTACCTACACTGTAGAATAACCACCTACAAGTGGTAATATAGAGAGTGAAGATGCCATTTTAAAGTGTTGAAATAAGTGTTTGAACCCTTTTTAAGGTGATAAAATGATTAGAAAATTATGAAAAACTTTTGGAATTGATATATTGATAGAAAAGTTTGAGAATGACTTCAAACGGATGATGACTAAGTTTTAGGCCTTTTGTCTTTAAATTTGTAAAATAGAGTTCTTCAAAGTTTTGTTGTGATATTGCTACAATGTTGTCAATGACTTTTCTACCTCCTAATGTTCTTAAATTGTATCCTCCATCTAGTAAAATTATCTTCCAAGGTTTGAGGATAATATGAGTAGTTGAGGATTGTAATTTTGAGGCCTAAAATGGCCTATAAAAACATTGAACTCAAGCATCATCATGTATAGGTCTGAGTCTAAAAGGAACCTTTTTCATCCAAAGTTGCACAGTAGCCTATGCACCATGTTTGAATTTTTACACTGGTTGAAAGGGGTAATCATGATCTAAAGGAACATCTTAAGGAGGATAATGCATTATGTTTTTCTTCTTACGCACCTTCATTTTGTACACATGCCATGAAAATAAGCACCTACAACCAACATGGGGTTCAAATTTGAGAAGGGTTTTATTTTATTGTATACATTAGTATTAAGGTCTGATTATGGTTTGAAAAGGTGATTGGAAAATTTCTCAAGGATTTAAAGTATATGAAGAGAAAAAATAATAATCTTCCAAGCCCAAACCAACCTATAGGTTTCCTTGCATTTAGGGACATCCACCAATAGTAGACCTTAGTTCTTAGCCCAGTCATGAAGTGAGATTCAAGCATGGATACATAATATTAGTTGTGAAAGGATAATCCATATGATTTAAAAAGATCTTAGGGGTTTATAAATAGTATTTAGTATAGACTTTGGATTTTAAAACCACCTATAGGGTCTCCTATAGTCACTTGTAGGTGATTATAGGTAGACATTCAACTGAGCTTGATGTCTAGGTGGTGCTTAGGGAAAATAAGGTAAATCCAACATGTGAGAAGAAACTATATGGACCTTATGTTTCATGTAAGGCCTTTTAAAATCATTAAAAATATTAATCATAGATAATTTACACCTATCAAAGCTAATGTACACCTACATGGATCATTAACATAGAGTCTCTTAGTCAGAATATGGAAGGAAGTGTTCTTAGTGAGAAGATGGCATGGACATGAGAAAAATTGATCAAAGTCATTGAAAAATGATCTTTTAAGGTTTTTATAAAGCCCAAGAACTATTACAAATGCCTAATTCATTCATAAATACCTATAAGTGCCCCTCATGTGCATAGAAACACAATCAAATGATAAGACACGGATAGGGTAACACACTCAGTCTTGATTAAGTAAGAGTGTAGAGAGAATGTGGAAGATTAGAGAAATAAATGGATATGTGATGACTTAAAACTATTATCATGATATTATTATGGAGTTATCATGATATAAAATAACCAAAGAAATGGATGCTAACCTCTATCATAAAGTCCACAGTCTTGAATCCTGCACACAACCCATTTCACCATGGGTCTATTTTAGGTTTTGAATAGATGAGAGGTATATTGACCTAACAAAGATATAAAAAAAATTAAAGAGACTATAAATACATGAAGACTCCCATCCAATAGCTAGTTTTTCTAGGAGAATAGGGGATGTACCCTCTATTTTATCTTAGGTAGAGGGTACTTCCCCTTGAATGCAAACTACCTATTTTAGTGAATGAGATGAAAATGGTGTGTCAAGGGAATGATTAATCATTTAAAAGAGGTATATTGAGATTTAAAACACTTGAGAAATTATTAATGTCCTTTCATGTAAGGAATAATCTCATATTGATGGCCTAGAATACAAAATTTGTAGGGAAGCCTAAATGTAAGGTTTAGGCCTAGTGTTAAATGAGGAGGTCATCTTCACTTCTAGTCATATATATTATTTATAATATATTTTATAATTATTATAGGATCATGATAGAATTATCTAAGACATTGGTATGTATATAAACCATCAAAAACTTAGGTTGGGCTTTAAGGTGTAAACAAGCCTACTAAGCATGACTAGGCCTAGTATCTAAAAAGGAGGTAAAATTCATATTTGGATTTATATTATCACTCAAAACTATTGGATAATTAATATGGGGGTAATTTATACATGTTAAATCTTTTTGAAGGCACATAAACCCTTGAGGAATCCATTTTGGCTCAAAAACAATACTAGACCTGTAGAAAATGAAAAGAAGAGCTTGATAGGAGATTTTAGATGCTCACATATTTTTGGAGATTATACATGGATGACAAAGGAGTTTGGGGAGGTTATTAATGGTATTTAAGGACATGTTTTTGTGTTTTTTTAATCAATTACAACTTTAATTTTTTATGAACAATGCTTAAGAGGTCAAACTACTCAAAACCCTTGTAAAGACTAGTTTGAGGAAATGGAGTTGTAAAGCTAATATAATGGACCAGTTTGACTAGGATGATGATTTTAAATTGAATAATACTCCATATGTCTACTTACCATGCTTTTTTATTGTATGAAACTATATGGATAAGGTGTAAAATAGGGTTTTATTAATTATTTTATGTGTTTTGTAGGCTATATAAGGTTTAAAGAGACACAAATCACATGGAATGGAATATTAGGACTTAATATAACAAAAAATGTAAATTTAATTCCTTTTAAAATCTATTAAGTGCCTCAACTAGATACTTTATCTCAGCTAGTCAAAATTGCCATAGTGGACAAGCTAGTGAGAAGGGTGGAAAACTTCAAGTGGGGTGACTTTCAAGTATTTATCATGACTCTAAGACCATATATGGTTTTTAAAATTTTAATACACTCCATAAAATTTATTTAATGAAAAAATGAAGCCAATTTTGAGGCCAAGTGTGTAGGGTGCATGAAGGATAAGTTTGTTAGAGTACAGATAGTGACAGATCTTTTCTAGATGATTCTAGATGACTAGGCCAACAACCAATGCATGGAAATATATGTATAAAATCCATACCATTAATTCCAATCATTAGACCTATCTCTAATTATTTTTTTGACATTTAAATAGATCTAAATCATGAAGGCAGTTTTTGAGCCAGAATAAAGAGTTTTATGCCACTTTACAAGAGAATCATGCTTTGTATGGCCACTTGTCTCTTCTAAAATTTCATGGTTTATCCCATATCCTATTATCATGAAAAATTAACTTATTCTCTTAGATTTAAAATTTTCCTTATGACCCTTGGACTTCTCTCTTCTCCTCTCTCTCTCAAGTTCTATAAGAACTAGCCATTTTAACTATAACAACTAATGTTCCACTTGAGTATGGCTAGATGGCTCCTTGCTGATTCATTCTGAGGCATTTTCCTTCATAATTTTGATGCTATATGATCCTATTGGTAATATGATACTTTGAAATTTTATAATAATGATTTTTGTCATTGTTGTATAACCATGATTCATCCCCTTCAAGAGGGTCAGGTTCTAGGCCAGATGTTGGTATAAATGTGACAAGTCCCTTATCTTTGTTATTTCATCACCAATGCATATGTGGGGTGACTTTAGGTCACCCAATGGATTTCAGATTCTAAGGAATATTGAAAATATTAAATGTATCATGGGTCACATGCTATCCTAATCCATTATCTAAAATGATTATGTGAACTAGGAATTTGACTCAAGAGAGAATGGTTAGTATCATGCTAGTTTCAAAATGAAAACAAAATGAAAGAAACACACAAACTAGTATAACATCTCTAGGCCTAGACACTAGGGAGAGCTTAGTTAACAAACATTAATAAAACACACAACTAAAATGCAAAATAAACCCTCTTTTAACTTCCTTGAATTCTCCAAAATGCTTTTTATAGTGTATTGTTCAGCTTTGTGCTCATGAAGTCCTTGGAAATGGAATATTGGCTACCTCCATCTCTCCTTAGCACCTTTGGATTGTGGCTTGGATTATCTTGGCATAAATTTGGCATGATAACACTATTTTCATGAAGCTTTGTAATCAATTTTGCATTATACCTTTTCATAATTATGTCTTAGAAATGATGTTCATGGCCTCTCTATTTATAGATTTTTGAGAATGTCTAGAATCAACTTGAGCCATCCATCTTGAGATTGAGATGTGTGGTTAAGGATTAATTAAATTTTTGGAATTAAATTTATAATTATCCTCATCATGACATTGGAATAAGGGGAAATTAAGAGGCATGGGGGGCATCATGGAAGGCATTGATGAGGCATGGAGGGCATGAATCCTGATATTTGTGGCATTTATGGCCTAGGGATGTCTTGCCAAAAATTGAGGTCACCTGATGATGTATATATTCAATATTCATTTCCAAAACAATTATTCAAAAAGTTTTCATGGAATTATTAATTAGGATCTAATTTTGTTTAATTAGCTCTTAAATATGAATAAGTACTTTATGCATAAATTACTCAAATTGATCAGAATGCCTTGTTATTAGTCCAAAATTTGATTAGATTGGGATTGGAAGGTAATGTTAGATGCATTAGATTTTTTATCTTATTTAGGATGTTACTAATAACAAATAATTAAGGCACATGTCTTGTGCAAGAGATTTGATAAGAAATATCAACCCATATTACCTAGGTGTAAAATTGACATTTTGACTCGGAATGATCTGATCAAAGTTAACTAACCCATAAATTGCATTGAATCATTTAGGGATACCCTAGCCAAAATTATTATTTTAATATGTTAATTTCAACTCATTTATCATGTTTTAATGTTTTTAGGCCAAATTGTGCATTTTGGGTGGAAATTGGCCAAAAGCCTGATTGGAGGTTATTGGTGGCTAGATTTAGGTGTCTATAGTTTGCCTTTATTTGGGAAGGCATTACAAGATATAATCACAATAACATATTCTCAAAGAATGAAATTTTTTTGTATGCCTATAAATGCAAAAATCATAAACTAATTATATGATTCCCCCTCAAGGGAATGGTTGGTACAAGTAGGTCAGCAAACAATACCTTGAAAAGAAAGAAGCAAAATGAGGGGACCAAAGAAAGGAAAGATGATGAGGTGAAAACATAATGATATTGAAAAAGTAATAAAATTCATTGATAATGTAAGTGGGATGGTGTACAATTGTTTTCCCAAAGGTGGTTATAATCATTGTATCCCGATAGTGGCAACATGGTATGATAACAAAATGATTTGCCCAAAGGTCATTATAATCGTTAAGAAGATGGAGACACCCTAGTTAGGATAGAAAAAAAAGACAACAACATGCCCCTATATGGGTAGAAAAAGTAAAGTGGTCACAACACAATGATTTTACTAAAGGTGGTTATAATCATTGAGAAATATAGGTGGGATGGTCTATAATGATCTACCCATAGGCAGTTATAATCATTGGACCTCAATTATGGAAAACATGATAACCTTGGTTGTGGATGATGATAACTTAATATAGAGGGTAATTATGGATTGGAACAACCTACTAGTATGGAGATGCTCATCCAAACTAATAAAGGTTGAAATTATTTCATGTTTAATTACTCTATTTGGGATATAATTGGGAGTGAATCAGGATGTCAGTGTTGAAGAAATATTGATATTGCCATTTCTAAATAGAATTTTTAAAGCTAAGCTTTATTATAGAATGTGTCAGTAGGCATCACGATATAACATCATGAGGACTTGGATAAAATAAGCATAAGGACCAACTTCTATAATCCAATACTCAATAGAAAATAATGCACCAATGATATAAGTCATGATGACAATGTAAACATAAGAATACAGATGGATTCAAGTGTACATGTGGGCATGGAATCACCTAATGAACATACATAAATTGAATCATGGAAATAGTGATTAAAGTAAACAAATAGGTAGACAAACAAATAAAATAAGTAGAAACAAATAAACAAATAATGCAATATAAACCATATGAGCATTGCCCCTTGAAAATAGGTGACAACTAAAAAAACAAACAAAATGGGGGAATATAAGAAAAGGAAGGGTGTGGCTAAGTTTTCTCCATATGCACTAGATAAGTGGATGTTGCCTAAATAGTTCCATGGATGTAATATCCAATAAAAAAATTTAGGCCAAATTTAGTTCTCTTAGGGAATGGGAAGAATGTGATAACTAAGAAAAAAAAGAATGGATGTGATAAAAGAAGATAAATGATCTTACAAAATGGTAAGTGCATGAGAGAAAAGGACAAAAAGGATGGGGAAACTAAGTGGCAAGTAATTTGCTTAAGGCAAATAAGTGGTCAATGTTTTTTTTCCTTTTTAATGATTTTATAAATGTTTTTGGAATTTTGAAGTATCTCAACTTGATCAAGAATGATGAGACACTAAATGGTTTAAACTCACAAAATGGTGAGAGCATTCAAACTTAGGTTGCTCACAAAATGGTGAGAGCATTCAAACTTAGGTTGCTCATAAAATGGTGAGAGCATGGTAAGGGGGTGAATGAGATAACCTCAACAAGTATCGAGTGTTACCTACATAGTCCTAGAATAGGACCTCAAGTCACTATAGTTATGCCTTATAGTGGAGGAATTTGACTAGTGTAGCAATAAATTCAAACAAAACAAACACAATTAGTAAAAAGGCACATCATCAAATATGAAGTGGCAAGTTGGTATGTCAAGGCTTAATAAACAAATCTTGCCCCTAGTTTGCCTAGAGGTAGTTATAACTAGGATGCAATATCGTATATTAATGGTACTAATTTTCCCAAAGGTGGTTATAATTAGTAACAAGTCCAGTGATAATAAAGGAATAAAAAATAAAGGATGCAACTGCCAAAACTTCTATCACACTACTCCAAAATATGTTCTTTATTTGAAGTACTTGAACCAACTAATGAAACTAATCATATTCCTCAATGCTGAAAATGTGTAATGAATGGAAAAAAACCTAGGTCAAATGGGCTAGGCTTTAGAACACATTGGGTCGATAGAATGGAATGGTAAAATATATATAGCTAATCAAATGATTAAGAATGATATTTGTACAAAGAAGAATAGTGATAAAATGGCATAACTAAAATGGTCTGTATATATAATACACCTTAGTGCTTAAGCATAGTACCGCTTGAGATGAATAATATTCATTAGCTCAAGAAGTTCCTCTCTATTTGGTGTGGAAATCTTGTATGCTCCTGATCTATAATCTGTAGTAATGATGAAAGGCCCTATCTAGTTTGGTTTAAATTTACCTTTATGCTTCTTCTTAGTCATGGTATTCTTTTCATTTTCTTTAAGAACAAGATCACCAAGTTCAAATGTTCTATACTTAACACATCAATTGTAGTGGCCTTTGAGTTGGTGTTGATATGCTTGAAGATTGTTAAGTGCAGATATGCATTTCTCATCAAGTAGTTCTAGCTCTTATAGGTGAGCTACTTCATAGTCATGATCATCCAAGACATGCTTGAAAGAGATGCATAGTGAATGTAATTCAACCTTAATGGGAAGGATGGCTTTATTACCATAAATAAGTGAGTATGGAGTGGCTCCTATAGGGGTACGATGATTGGTATGGTATGCCCAAAGGGTAGGGAATATCTATAGGTGCCAATCATGACTGACATCATTGATAATCTTTTTGATAATATTGATAATGGTTTTGTTTGATGCTTTGGCCTAGTGATTACCTTGGGGGTAATATGTTGTATAAATATGTTGTGTGATGTTAT
Organism: Torreya grandis; assembly: GCA_037957365.1. NCBI lineage: Eukaryota > Viridiplantae > Streptophyta > Pinopsida > Cupressales > Taxaceae > Torreya > Torreya grandis. Next base: position 47,071 of record JARHVA010004245.1, read on the forward strand.
ATTCAATACATACCTTGTCTACATCCTTGTTATTGAATGATCATCCATTATTAGATATAATGTTAGAGGGGATACCATATTGGAAAATGAGATGGTTGAATATTAATTTACAAATTTTATTTCTATTCATGTAAGTGAGGGGTATAGCTTCAACCCATTTACAGAAATACTCAGTGGTAGTAAGGATATGTTTATGTCCATCAGATGAATTAGGTTTGATATTCCCAATGAGGTCAATTCCCCATGTAGAAAATGGCCATGGTGTCAACATCAATTTTAGAGTTTTGGCTAGGGCATGAATCAAATTAGCATACCATTGACATTTGTCACACTTCTTTACATATGCAATGACATCTACATCCATCGTGAACCAATAGTAACTAGTATGTAAGAGATTTTTGGATAGGACTACCCCACTAGAATGAGCTCCACATAATCCTTTGTGAACTTCTCTTAACACTAGTGTAGACTCTACTAATGTAAAACAATGAAGTAGAGTTCCATCAAAATTATGATCCTAAAGGGTAGATCCAAGTAGAGTATAATGAGTGGAATGATGAATGAAGGCTTTGGTTTGTTTTTGAAATAGTTTAGGTGGTATAACTTGGTCATGATGGTAGTTATAAAGGTATAAGTACCACATAGAATTAGGACCAATAATATCACAAATCATTGTAACAGTTAAAGGTTCATGAGCTAGTGTTAATAAATTCTTGATGAAGAATTGATACTCTCTAGCTTTATCTATTTGTCAAATCAAAGAGCCAATAGTATCCATGGCATCTACAATTCTATTACTAGCCCTTGGTATGTGCTCAGACTAAATGTTATAATTTTTTTACTTAAGAGTGTTGACCATGGCTTTATATGGAACCAAATTTTCATCTTTGATCTGAAAATGATTTGTGACTTGATTGATGATTAACCGAGAATCACCATAAACTTAGAGATGAGATATATTCCAATACACTACCTATCAAAGTCCTACAATAAGTGATTCATAATCAACCATGTTATTTGTATAAATAAATCTGATTTTGAATGATTTAGGGATAGATCCCCCTCTAGTGTAATAAATAAGAGGCCTACCCTCGATCCATGTGCAATAAATGAACCATCAAAATGTAGCTTCTAGTGTTGCTCCTCAAGAGGTGTGTCAATGATGGTCATTATGGATTCATTAGGAAAATAAAATTTGAGTGGCTTTGTGTCTACAAGAGGTGCTTCAATAAGTTGATCTACAAGAACTTGTCCCTTGATTACCTTTTGATCGACATATTATATGTCAAACTCACCAAGAAACATGATCTATATAGCCATTATACCTTGTAAAGATATTTTAGATAGTAAATACTTGAGTGGATCTACTTTTGAAATAACCATGGTCTTATTATTCAACATGTAATGGCATTTTTGAGCTATGAAGACCATGGCTAGACAAGATTTTTTAATAGGTGCATAGTTATGTTCATATGTGACCAATGTACAACTTAGGTATTATACAACATGCTCCTTTATAGCATCATCATGTTGATCCAAGAGTGCCCCCAGAGCATTGTCAGTAGTGGATAGGTATAACAAGAATGGAATTCCTAATATAGGAGGTAATAAAATAGGTAGATTAGCTAAATAGTCCTTGATTTGTTGAAAAGTTGTTTAGTAGTGATCATCCTAGTGAAATGTAACTCCCTTCTTCAGAATATGTGTAAATGGGTGACACTTGTCTACTAACTAAGAGATGAAGCATCAGATTGATTGGATCTTACCCTATAAACTATAGAGTTGCTTCAAATTGGTTGGTGGTAGCATCTTAGTTATAACATGGACTTTAGCTGGATCGACTTCAATACCTCTATGAGACACACTGAAGCCAAGTAATTTACCTGAGGTTAAACCAAACACACATTTATTTGGATTGAGTTTGACTTTGTACTCTAATATTTTAACTATCTTATGTAGAACTACTAGATGGTCAGCCCTGGTTTTGGATTTTCCTAATATGTCATCGACATAGTCTTCAATAATATCATGAATAATATCATGGAATATAACAATCATGGCCCTTTGATATGTATCTCTAGTATTTTTAAGACCAAATGGAATTACCTAATAAAAAAATGTTCCCCACGGAGTGGTGAATGCTATTTTATGTTGGTTTTCAAGTGCTATTATGATCTGGTTGTATCTTGAAAATCCATCCATGAGTGAAAGCAATTCATAATATGCCATGGATTCAATGATCATGTCAATGTTAGGCAATGGAAATTCATCGTTAGGACAAACTTTGTTTGCCTCAAAAGTCAATATAGATTTTGATTCTTTTGGGCTTTTTGCTAATAGGTACAATATTAGATATCCATTTTAAGTAGTTAATGGATCAGATACATCCAACTTCTAAGAGGTTTTAAAACTCTTTCTTTACTAATACAACAATTTGAGGATGCATCATATGTAGCTTTTGTTTTAACAGTTTGGAATTAGGATTGACCACAAGGTGGTGTAGAACCAAGGTGGGGTCCAAACCTGGCATGTCAAAATAGGCCCATGTGAAGATATCTACAAATTCTCTCAATAGAGATATAAATAATTTATGTTCCTCCTTAGTTAGGGACACATTTAATTTTATCCATTTTGGGTCTGATGGAGTCTCTATGTTTACATTTGTTGTATCTTCAACTAGAAGAATCAAAACATCTTCTAGGATAATAGGTAACAACTTGAACTATTGGACTATGTCAGGGTCCTTTGTTAGGACTTAGTATTCAACCTCTCTTAGACATGATGAATTTGAGTCCCCTAATGGGATATCTAGCCATGTGACAAAAATAGTCAAAAATTATTGAAGAATTTGATCAAATACTTGTTTTTTTGAAAAACTAAACTTGGATCCATAGGCAAGTTCATCATTGGTGGTCTCCTGGTCTAAATTCAAATAAGACTGAACATCCCCATCTAATGGTGCCTAAAATAGGTTTTCACCACTAAATTGGCCTTTATTTTTACTTTTTCCCTGGTTAGAAAGCACCTTAAAGAGGTTTTCACTTTGGGACCTCAATGTTTTACTTATTTTTTTTGGCTAAGGGTGTTCACTCTTTCTCCAAAATAGGATTTAAGATCTAATGTAATTGAGAATCTTGAATTGTGATCTCCCAATTTAATGTTGTCTCTAAGGCCTAATAAGTCATATAATGTGTCATCATTTTGGAACTCATCAATCGATAGATTGGATTCTTGTTGGTCCCAATTTATCAGTTAGAGATAATATAACGGTAATAGGATATGATGAGTGACTTGGGTAAGGGTATAAATGGCATTAGTATCGAATAGGTTAGTCTCATCTAATTCATCAAAGTTGAGGCTATGATCATACTCTATTTCATTGTCAGGATTGTCATCACTAATCATTGGTGATGGATTTTGAATAAGATATGTGGGGTCACCCCTAGGTAGTTTAAATCTGAGTCCATAAGGTCTTTCATATTTAGTCATGGAAATTAGCTTGATGGTTCCTTGCTGATTTGGTTTTAGGCCATTTCCTTCATAATTGTGATGCTCCATGATCATTTTGGGAATATAATACTTTTCACTTTTATAATAATCAGATTGATCATCATTGTATAACCATGATTCATCCCCTTCAAGAGGGTTGAGTTTTAGGCTAGATGCTAGTACGAATGTGATAGGTCCCTTATCTTTGTGATTTCATTGCCAATGCATATGTGGGGTGACTTTAGGTCACCCAAAGGTTTTTAGATTCTGAGGAAGATTGGCAATATGAAATGTATCATGGGTCACATACTCTCCTAGTCCATTATCTAAAATGGTAAAATGATTAGAAGCTTTAGGAGGTGGCATGTAGGAAAGGGAATCTAAGGTATTAGGATCTATAAAATTATTCAATGAAGGATCAATAAGTATGGTATTTCATTTATCCTACTTGGAACTTAGATTCATGCCATACTAATAATTGGAGCTTTGAAATTCAGCCTCAAAATGTTTGCAGTGTTCATATGGGTGTAAATCTTCTAAAATGTTCACTTCCATCCTTGAGTGGAAAAACTTGATACATTGGTATAGCATTGATGGGACTGTATGAATCTCATGTAACCAAGGCCTACCTAGAATCATATTATATGACAACTCAAGATCAAGCACATGGAAAAGTGTATGATGGGTTAAAGGCCCAGTGATGACTAGCAAGCTAATGGTGCCTTGTGATTCTCATTCCTAATAATCATAGTATTTGATGGCTATTGTTTCTAGTTGGAGATATACATTGTGTACCTAAGAAGCTTGATGAGCTTTAGAGACACTATGTTGAGGCCTGATCCATTGTCTATAAGGACATGTTTCACTTTATGCCACTTTATATAAACTTCTATGTATAATGGGTTATTATGGAGTGGGCCAAGGAAAGACATATCACTTTGGTTGAATGTGACTTGTTGGGCTGGAGCTAGGTGTCCAACCAAAGATTGAAATTTATTAGGGGATATATCACTAGCAACAATGGATTAGGTTAAAAACTCATTCAAGATGTTTTTGTGGATTAATGACATTAATAGTAAATTTAAAATAGAAAATTGTGTTGGTGTCTTCTGTAATTGTTCCACAATATCAAATTTCTTATCTTGGTCAATATTGAATGGTTTATTTTGAGGTTGAATGGTTGGTTAGATGACAGATAAAGTGGTAAATGGTTGTGGGCCTAGGATAGTAATCTTTAACCTCCAAGTTATGATTGCACAATCGAGATTAATTACTGGACTATTATTGCAAACAAATGTTGGGAATGGTGTGGGATTAGATAGGATAAGTTTCAATTGTTGGTGCACTCATATGTGGTCACGTGGTAAGGATGAGTTGTTGGTATAAGGTCCAAAAGGGGAAGTCCTAGTTTTTTGGTTTACCTATATGCACTCCCAGGACAAAGAAGGATTATCCATGTAATTTAGTTAAATGTTATTATTTAGTAATGGTCTAGGCTAATTGGCACTTGGTCTAGGATTAATAGAGATGGTATTAACACTATCCCCTGCAATATGACCTACAACCCTATTGTATTCATGTGAAACTAAATGGTAGGTTTATTGGTTGTTATCATTCTGACCTTGGTTTTGTCCATTGTTTTGTCATAGTTGGTTTTGATATTGATTTTATTGATTTTGCTTGTTTAGCCTTTGATTTTGATACTATTGATTTTACTACTACACTGGCCATTATTGTTGTTGTTGATTATTCTACTGCTATTGATTTTTATATTAGGGATAGGGGTTTTGATAAATCCCAAGAGTTTGATTGGAAGTGGAAGCACCATTATATAATTTTATCTCCCCATCCTCCAACATATTCTCAATTAAATGCTTGATTTGGACACATCTTCATAGATTATGCCCGTTACTCGATGATATTCACAAAATTCATTTTCATGATACCAATAAGGATAAGGAATGCCTTATGGATAATGCTTTGGTGTAGGCCAACTAATTAGATTAGTGGTAGTAATTTTGTGAAAAATAGATTCAATAGGCTCTCCTAGGTCACTAAAGACACTATGCATAAGCACAGTTCTCCTTGGAGGAGGGGTTTATAATGGTAAAGGATACTATATTTTTTGCATAGGTCTTGGTTTTTATGCTTGTGACATTGGTTGGAGATGTTTTTGAGTAGGAGTAAGCCAAAAAGGTGGTATAGATGATGTTTTCACCATTTGGACATGACGTGATTTAGTTACTCCATTTACCACAATATTCCTGTTATGGTTGAATTTATTCAATCTTTCTTGGTTATTGGCCTGTGCTAATTATGATGCTTAAACTTGAATTAGATGTTGGTTTTGACCATTTCTTTGATTGGTACCTAGATTCTTATTAGTTAAATTAATCTTGATGACTCCTTTATTGATGAGTGCTCACTTGATCAACAAAATTTTATCAATGATCTCTTTGAAATTATGTGCACATTGTAGTTCTAGATGATAAGCTATCTCACTACACAAATTTTTAGTAAACACAGTGGCTAATTGTTTATCTGGTAAATTATGGGTGAAATGGCTTGTAAGGTCTCTCCATCACTACAGATAACTTGAAAAACTCTCACTAGCTTTTCATTTTTCTTGCATTAAGTCCACTAATGAAATCTCATGCTAGAGATTATAGGAAAAGTGCTTCATAAACTTATCAAAAAGATCATCAAAATCTATCACTAAATTATTGGGTAACTTTAAAAACCACTATAAGGCTTGTCCATCTAAGCTCCTTGGAAACAAAAACAAAAGGTATATGTCATTATATGCCATTGGTTGACATGTGATAAATAATTTAGTTAAATGGGCCTTATGATCACCTTTCCATTTGTATTTATTGAATTTTAGTGGTTTGTATCCTAGAGGAAATGGTATCTACAATTAATCTATGTTGAATGTATAAGAACGCACATCATCTAATTTAAAAATTTTAGTTTGTTTCCTAGCCTAAATAGTAGCAATTGTATCCTTCATCTATTGCAATTCTTTGGATAGGAAACTTGAAGAAACATTGATTTGAGTGAGAATATTGGTTTGGGTAGATATTTGGGAGGTCATAAGTGGGATATTTTGACCAAGGTATGATGGATATATTTGTTGGGGTATATTAGTTTGACTGGGAAATGGACTAGGAATATGCATATGTGGATTAGGATGTACTAGAAATTACACATTTGGTTGTGTACTATTCTGGTTTGGGTTGGTGATAAAGGTTTGAATTGAAGTATTTTATGGGTGTGATGGAGGGATATAACTATATTGTACTTGTTATGGTTGAAAAGGGACATGCTACAGACTAATTAAACCTTGATGTTAAATGCGAACTTGTGGATCAAGACCCTATCTCTGAATTTATGGCACATTTTTAACCAAAGGTTATCTAGTAGGTACTTGAGAAACATGGGAGTCTCCTTATTTCATGAATCCCTATGTGGAAGTGAAAGTAGGTTGTAGATTCAACATCTATCATTGACCAATATTTACATGTTGACTAGTCATTGTTTGGTTTTGGATTGGTACACTAATCTTTGACTAAAGAGGTATATTTGCCACTATCTAACAAGGTGGAAAATTAGTTTCCCCTTGTTGAGGTGGTAATGTATTTTTCCTCTATTGTGTTGGTACAATATATTATGCCTACTATTATGTAATACTACTTGTTAGTTGTTGAGGAGGAGTAGGATTCATCACATTCTATTGTTGAGGCATAACATTAGCCATTGTTTGATTACCTAATCCCATAGGTTGTACACTTGAGGAAGTAGCTGATTGAGGTTGGGATGCAAAAAATATGACTCCCTAATATGATGGTCCACTCATGGTATTAAATATAAGCACATATTATTAGTTAGTTGTTTGTGCATTAGTACCACTTTGATTGGGATTTGACATTATTTGCACATTGTCCACTATATTTGGCTCACTATTCTACATAGAAGCATAAGACACTTCTTCAATAATGAGCATATGCAACAAGTTGTATACCAAAGTGTTTTCTATGAATGGGTCTGAACTCTGATTCTCTTGACCTATTAAAGGAATTAAGTCGATAAGAGGTTTGCTCACCATATTTATCTGATTAAAATTGTGCTAGATTCAAGTAGTTTTGATATGCTACCTGCATTTGGTTAAAGTGGTCTTCCATGATGTTTTTGTCTTTATTAAGTAGATTAGGGTCCTGATATGTCATTTGGACTAAATCCAAAGGATTTATAGAAGAATCCTATTGATCATAAATTATGTTATGGGGCACTCTTACTAGGCTTGGTAAATTTTCATGGGGGAAGTCTATTAGAAACTTAGCCCCTACCTCTATGGCTCTAACCAAAATCTCTTCTTTTTTCTCTAACAAACATCACTCAAATAAAAATGGATCATTTTTGGAATTTTTATTAGTAGAATATGACTATTGGACAACTGGCTCATCAACTGTGGGTATTATAGCTAGGTATCGTGTAGTTTGTTCTTCGTCTTTTTCTAAATAAGGTGGTGTGTTAATGAAATAATTAGCCAATGGATCTTGCCTTTATGCCCATAATTGAGTATTATAAGAGGGATAAGAATCCATCTCATAAGTAATATTATCTATGTAGGGGTCTTCTACCATTTCTTCCTATGCAACTACATTATTAATCTCTAGATTATACATGAGTCCACTATGAGTGTAGGAATACATGTTGGGATACATAGTCAATACTATGTGATAAAAGGTTAAAGAGTTATAAAAAATATAAAAAGGATAATATCTAAAATATATGATGTTCCAACTTGGTCTAGATTTGTCAAAAGGATCAAAAGGTTTATGCAAAGATTTGTGAGGAAACAAGTTAGCTTAAAGTATCTAATGTTTCATTATTCACAAAAAGATAAGCAAGTAAATGGACCAAAAATTGAAATTCCAAACTCTAAGGTCAAAGTGTTTCAAATTAGTCTAATCTAAGAATTTAAAAGTTTTTAGCTCTTTTGGCCAAATGTAACGTTAAAATCTAGGCTCAAACAAGGCATGTGCTAGGACTCTTAGCCAAATGGAATCAAAAGATAGAATTTGAAATAGATGAAAATTTTAATCTAATGGATTTGAAACACTTGTAACAAAAATAGGCATTTGATCATTGGACATGAACTCGATCAACTAGGTAAAAGGTATGAAACAAAAGGTGATTTAGATATAGTTTATTTTATCACAAATAATGGCATAAAATTTGGTTCTTTTGACAAATAAGCTAGACAAAAGTGAATGGTATAACTTTGTTAGAAAAATTATAATATAATTACACTCAAATTGATCTAAAAATATCTGAACAAATTTTAACTCTATGCAAGAGGGTCTATGAAACAATATTTGAAATGTTTTGGGTAGCGTAATGACACTACACTACCCAAAAGGTATGGCTAAATGTTTGTTTCAAAAACTCTCTAAGGAAAAGATAGTTTTCCATAATTTTTATAGCATAACACTATTTTCTTGACTCAAAATGTTGTGGTGCATAGACTCAAAGTGTAATTGTTTAGCAAAAAATAACTTAAGTCTATCAAGTGGTGATAATGATCTTGAGTCTAAAATGACCTTCAACCCAAATGGGATATTAAATCTAAGTTCTCTCAAGTTTAGTGAAAATGGTGAATCCACTTAAAACATCAACCCTATGAACTTATAAAGGTGAAATTTTTAATTTAGATTATAAATGAAGGACTTAAATAACTTTGACAATGGTCTAGACTCAATTGGGCAACATAACTATGTCAAAGTGGCTAATATGACTCCCAAGTTTTGATGGACTTTGAATCAAGGCAAATTTTATGATCTCATATGGGAAGGAAAACACATATTTGTTAAAAGGAAAATGAAGACCATGTGTTTGGTTTTAATTTTTTGTTTACACCAAGTTTTGACTCCAAACAAGACTTTAATCTAGGATAAGACTCAACTAATTCATCACTCTTAGACTCTAAACTGATAAGGTTGCTTGGTATTATTGGAATACATAAATATAAATCATTTGATAGGATTTTAAGTGTTCATTCAAAAGTAAATGCACATTATATAGTAGGGTTTTTACACCTCCCTTCTCTCAAATGACACTACTATGACATAGACCTTGAGGTGTACCTTACACAAACAATACTTCCATGGTAAGTGGGAATTTTTCTAAGATCTAACAAGTTTATGAAAGTTCTATGGGAATCAATTAAATAATGAATTTCATGTCAAACAGTGCAAAATAAAAGCATGTATTTTGGGTCCGTATCACTTGGCTTATTGCAAAAGGTCTAGTCATTTTTATAACCACTACATCTTTTTATTCACTTAGTGTAATGTGATGTCCAAAGTGCCACTACGTCATGTGTGAAAATCCAATTAGGATCCAAATGAAGTCAATTCTAGGAGGTGAAAACCCAGGTCAAGTCTTCCCTAAATAACTCATAAGAGGTGATGAAGTCCCCCTTGTAAGCCAAGTTTACATAAAAATAAAGAAAGTATGAAAATAGAAAGACTTTAGGGTAATTTTTAAGGTCACCCAAAATTTGATGAGTTTTTGGGGAGTGATTTAGATTAATTTATTTCTAAGCCTTGGACTATTATATTTATAATATGAATGACACTTTTGATTCCAAGGGTTCCCTAAAGGGGACAAATGGAAGAGCATACATGCAACATCCCTCTTTTTACCAAACAAAAATCTAATTTAAATAACTAAGTAAATACAAAAATCTTGGAAATGTGAGTTCATTTTTAAGCCCAAATTTGAAAAATGAGGTGGTGTTCATTTGACCCCTTGGTCTTAGTTGTAGCTTTCAAAACTAATGTCAAAATCACTTATTTAAGCACCAAAATAATGTTCCTAATTCATTTTTAAGAATAGGTGATCTAAACATGTTTTTAGAAAATTCCAAGCTTGGTCCTGCAACAAAAATGTTAGCATGTACTTTAGCCTTGAAGCTATTTTGGGTTTGAAATAATGAACTTCAAAAAAAGAGCTCTCAAGTTTGTGTTTTAAGAAAAACATAGTGATCAACATCAGTTATATAACCGATGAAAGTTACACTTACTAACTGATGATGGTTATCTAATTGATATTGGTTATAACAATAGTGACTGATGAGAGATATCCAATTGATGATGGTTTTACTAACTGATGTTAGCTACTGTGTAAACCTGTAACAAAGAAAAATGGAAAAACAAAGTTAGAAAATCAAATTGCAAGAGTTTTAATGATCCAAATGAAGATTTTAAAGATGCATATTGATCTTCTTCATGTGTGAAATGCATCTAGTCCCACCGATCATGACATTATGTGAACTAGGAATTTGACTCAAGAGAGGATGGTTAGTATCATGTTAGTTTCAAAATGAAAACAAAATGAAAGAAACACACTAACTAGCATAACATCTCTAAGCCTAGACACTAGGGAGATCTTAGTTAACAAACATTAATAAAACACAACTAAAATGCAAAAGAAACCCTCTTTTACCTTCTTTGGATGCTCCAAAATGCGTGTTGTAGTGGCTTGCTCAACTTTATACTCATAAAGTCCTTGGGAATGGAAGCTTGGCTACATCCATCTCTCCTTGGCACCTTTGGCTTGTGGCTTGGATTGGCTTAGAATTAATTTGACATGATAAAACTAGTTTCATGAAGCTTTGTAATCAATTTTTCATTATAACTTTGCATAATTATGTCTTAGAAATGATGTTCATGGCCTCTCTATTTATAAATTTTTGAAAATATCTAGAATCAACCTGAATTATCCATCTTGAGATTGAGATGTGTGGTTAAGGATTAATTCAATTTTTGGAATTAAATTTATGATTATCCTCATCATGACATTGGAAGAAAGGGCAATTAAGAGGCATGGGGAGCATCATGGAAGGTATTGATGAGGCATAAAGGGCATGAATCCTAATATTTATGGTATTTATGGCCTAGTGATGTCTTCCCAAGAAATGAGGTCACCTGATGATGTAGATATTCAATATGTATTTCCAAAACAAGTATTAAACAAGTTTTCATGGAATTATTAATTAGGATCTAATTTGGTTTAATTATATTTTAAGCATGATTAAGCACTTTGTGCACAAATTACTCAAATTGATTAGAATGCCTTGTTATTGGTCCAAAATTCAACTAGATTAGAATTGGAAAGAAATGTCAAATGCATTAGATCCATTATCCTATTTAGGATGTTACCAAAAATAAATAACGAAGTCACATGTCTTGTGCAAGAGATTTGATAGGAAAGATCAATCCAGAGCACCTAGGTGCAAAATTGGCATTTTGACTCAGAATGATCTGATCAAAGTTAGCTAGCCCATTAATTGCATTTCCTCATTTAGGGATACTATAGCCAAAATTGGCATTTGAATATGTTAGTTTCAACTCATTTAGCATGTTTTAGTGTTTTTAGGCCAAATTGTACATTTTGGGTGGAAATTGACCAAAATCTTGATTGGAGGTTATTGGTGGCCAGATTTAGGTGTCTACACATACCATTAGATAAATAAGACTACTAATTTTTACCTCTATATGACTGTTCATAGTGTGTTATAATTGAATTTTAGATCTTGCTTAGTGAAGACTATGGAATCCTTAGCATGTTGTCTCATTCTTTGGTCCTATTTGAAATTGGAAAGCTTCTTCTTATATCGCATATGAAGTGTTCTAGGAAATGTCAAGGATTGAGTGAGTTAGTATATTCATTAGTGTCATTCAAGGCTTCTTGTCTAGTCCTCCTAGCTTTGCACATTCATCCATAATATCATAATGTAACATCAATGTGAGAAGATGTAGATTGGAGAAGTGGATGTTCAGTTTGTCCCTTGATATAATTTTAACATGTAGCTAATTGGAAGTCATCATCTTATTTGGTGTATCACCTCCCTTAGAATAGTTTTATTTTAGTTATCTCTCTCCCTTTTCCCTCCCAAATCTTAAGTTTATTTATGATCCAAAGTGGTACATCAAGGGAGTTAGCCCTATATAGATATTTACCTCATCCTTAGGCTACCCACAAGCCTAGAGGTGTTTCCATTGTGACACTTGGATGAGGAGAGCTTAGGCATCTTCGCAAAGGGTGAAAATCTAAGTGATAATAGATTTTTACATGTCCGATGGGACTCTTAGTCTAAGAGGTTGGAATATTTTTGGTGTTTAATTTCAACAATCAGCCTTTAGAGGTATCTATCCAAGCATTAATGGTAACTCTAAAGATATATCAGCTGGTCAAATAGCCTTGGTTATCTTTTGAATATTTTTGGTAACATTTTTTCTTTATGTTCTTGCTTTCAATGAAGTTTCATAGATAATTGTTATGCTGATCACTATTTTACACAAGTTGGTTAGAAATTTCAAGCTTGTGCCATTCCTTATCAATATAAAAAAGTTCTTAATCAACCCATTTATGAAGTGTATAAATCCTACAATCATCCTTCTCCATATCTTACTCCTAGTCATCCTAGTCACTTATCAAGTCAATCCATTTCCAACTTCAAATAAAATCTTTTAGGCTATGAGAGGTATATGTTAGATCTTGAAACACAAAGGGGATATGGTCAAGAGGTTCTTAGTAATCTTATTCATAAGGTGAGTGATGCATTAGAGTTGGTCAAAATATAGTGGGTACCTATTAAGAGATCTAATTGGAAAAGGATCACAAGTGAGATGATTGATGCGAGTGGACTCATTTATTATTTTGAGGATAGGCTAAGAATTAATGAAATACAACATCACTAAACCTATCAGCCTTTATATCCACTTCCCCAAGTTTCCTATCAGCCATATTTGATTGGTACTCATGAGCCCAATCAAGGATACCAAAGTCATCCTTTTCCTAATCAATTGGAGGAGAGAGTTGAAAGGGGAAACCTTATGTTTGAAGCTAATCTTGATAGGAAAATTGAGTTGGATAATATGCATAGGAAATAGTCCATGTTAATATCAAAGGAAGTGGATTTCAAATCCTCATTACCCTCTCATATTTAATCCCCATCTCAAGGAGTGACCCTTAGATATGAGATTCCAAGTTGGAGATAAGGTAGAGAATCCGAGCCTAAAGAGATTCCAAGTTCCTTGAACAAATCATCCACTCTTAAAATTGCATCACCACCTCAATATAAGACTTATAACCCTAATATCCTAAGCTAGAGTAAGATAGTAGAATCATGGGGAAAGAAATAGGATAAAAGCATTGTTAAAGAGTGTGAAGTGTGTGAAGTTGACAATTAAGTTAATCCTTTGCAAGTCCCTCCCACCCTTCATCAATAATCATGTTATCCTCAATATGATCCCTCATATAATACTCCTCATGATGATGCTTATGAACTTAAAGAGATAATTTTCCAATAGAATATAGCCAGGTAGATTGAAGAGTTAGAGGCAAATATGAAATTGCTAAGTCAAGGTGTGATGGAAGGTTTAGACCCAAAATAAGATCATATGCCTAAACACACCCCATATACCCTTCCTCGAGAGATTCCTTGAGATAAATAAGATGTGAATGAAGTGATTATCAAGTGGAATTAATAAAATAAAAATAATTTAGACCAAGGTTTTCCTTCGCTTCCTCAAGAGCTTCCAAAAGAATCTCCTACACTTCACTCTCAATCTGATTTTGAGTTCTATGTGCCACCTCCACCAACTAGTTCATCTTGTCTTTACCCCATCAACATTTTCCTTGATGGACCTATGGTTTGGGAACATAAGGAGGAGTAGTTTTTTGATAAAAAATCATAACTCTTTTTTTAAGAAAGTCTAGTTCCTTAGCAGCCTGATTGGACTAAGTCACATGACTTCAAAATGCCTAGTCTTGGAATCACAAAGAATGAGAAATAAATGGAGGATATTTTAGCCCTTGATAAATAAAGTCATATTATAGAGGTTGAGATGAAACTTTATATCCCTTAATAGGTTACAAATTTTAAATAAGAGGTGGTCTCTTATGTTTAATCTTTAGATTGGGTTAATGAGGAAGAATTTTTTACTTTTGCCAAAGAGGGAGAAATGGTCATTGATTATTACATAACTATGAAAGACATCATGGATGGGAAATATAAATCTCATAATAAGACTTGGGATGATTTTTTTTTAGTCATTTGAGAAGTTTATACTCTTCTTCAAAGAGGATATGATCTAGTCAAATATGGAAAAGGTAACCTTAACACTCAAGTAAGTATGCAAAGGAAAAGTAGCCTTTCAAATATATACTTTTAAGAAGCATATACATTTCATGGTCATATTTTTGAAGTCATAAATATGGTATATTATCCTCTCAAATAGTTTAAAGAAAACATTATCTCTTAAAGGATGTAACAAGCTCCTATTGACCTCAATCTTTTAAAAAACATGAAACTACTCCTCGTGAATCTATGTCTACTAAAGAGATACAAATTGACCATGAAATGAAGAGTGGATAGTAGTATGAAGTATATTATAAAGTTAAATAGGAATATTTATACATTGGATACATATTTTAAGATTATCTACTTGAGATCAAGTCAAGTGAAGTGTCAAGCAATAGGTCTAATATACAAAACACCCAATCTAAGGAGAAACATACTTAGCACTATGATCCATCTTGTCAAGAGGATGATTAAAAAAATTAATTTTTATCCTAGAAATGAGGTATTATTAGTTTCTATATGTTCATAATATTCAGTTTTATTATTCCCCTAAGTGCCTTGAGCACATGCGTGTGTGTGCCTTGTTAGTTTTTTGCCTTATTTTGTGTGTCCTTTGCTTTGTGTGGTTGAGGTAATTAGTGGTATTGTATTGATGGTGAATGGTCAAATTTCTCCTTGTTTTATAAAATTTTATGACTCTTAATCCTAATGGACTGATAAGGCTACTGGTCTAATTAGCATAGCAGGCATACTGCCCCTATGAGTCACCAATTTATTGACCAAATTTGACTTTTAGGTCAAATTGGGACCCCTATAGGTAAAAAATTGAATTTTAGGTATTTTATGGGTCTAATAAATATGTAATAAGGTGTTTTATAGGTTAATTAATGTCATTTTATGTTATACTAGCCTTGATCCTTAGTCATTTTTAGTCATTTTAAGGTAAAAAAGGAATATTTAATGATTTGTATGGATTTATTGGGAAGTTTGAAGGTTAAAAAATGTTATTTAACATGTCACTTATCACCATATGTCTTAATAAACTATTGGTAACTAAAGGTGGTAGGTGCTTCAGAAGAAAGAATAGTTTTCTTGGGGAAAAAGATGAGTTTGGCACTTGTACAACCCATGGGGAAGTGTTCCACATAAAATAATATCATGTTATGTCCCTTAAAATTCATAAAGATTATTTCAATGTTTTTTGTGCTTTTTAAGTGCAATTTTTGGCCCAAAATCATTATGCTCCTTTTTCACCCTTCTTAGCAAGCAAAAGTAGTCTTCAGGTTTATACTTGGTATAACCAATAGAGGAAGTTTCAAATAAAATGCCTTAAGGAGGTGAAATTAAAATTATATACCTTAATTTCAATAAAAATATTTTGAATAATGTTGTCTTGTGCTTCATGAACCATCCTCATGAAGTTGACTATACTTTTCTGCCTACTGTTTCATGCACACTATAGGTTTTACTCCTTTTTTGGTAAGTTTGTATGAACTAGTTGCTAAGGTTTATTAAAAATGATTTTACCTTAATTATATAATTATATTTATGATTTTTTTTCATTTTTTAAGGTTTTTGGATGAGTCAAGTACATTAGGTTGTAGGAGGGAGTACTTTTCTATGCAATAGGCAATTTTTCACCATTTAAAGGATTTTCTTATTTTGATGGTGGTCTTGGAGGATGAATATGTTTTGGTTTACATGATTCCATGTTATATTGGTAATTTTCACCTATATATCTCCTTTATAAAGGCAACACTTCATGGAATCATAGTCATATGCAAGAAAACATAGTTAGGTAGCCACAAACATACTTACCTATAGGTGCCAAAATGAGGTTTCAAATGTTGAAACGTGGTATATAAGTTCACCTAAAATATGGTTATATAATGATCAATTATTTTATATCTTTTAAATATCATGGTGAATTTTATAGGGTCAAATTCATGATATCATAGACCATCACACATAACTTGTTGTCTACTTGTACATAATTCCATCTTCATTTACATGGGTCCTCATAGAGACCAACTATATTGAAAGGAGGTGTTTAAGATAATAAGGGTTTTTCAAGTGAATAAATTACTTTTAAATTTTTTGAGAAGGCCTAAACTACATTGAAACATATAAACCATGCACATTGCTCACAAGACCATTTACTGCTTGCATTGTAGAATAACCACCTACATGTGGTAATATAGAGAGTGAAAAGGCCATTTTGAAGTGTTGAAATAAGTGTTTGAATCCTTATTGAGGTCATTATAGGAGTAAAATATCATGAAAGACTTTTGGAATTTATAGGTTAATAGACAAGGTTGAGAATGACTTCAAAAGGATGATGACTAAGTTTTAGGCCTTTTGTCCCTAAATTTGTAAAAAAGAGTTCTTCAAGGTTTTGTTATTATCTTGTTACAATGTTGTTAATGAATTTTATATTTATTAATGTGATTAACTTTTATCCTCCATCTAGTAAAATTATCTTTCAAGTTTTGAGGAGAAGATGATAAATGGAGGATGGTAATTTTGAGGCCTAAAATTGCCTATAAAAATATTAAACTCAGGCATTATCATCTACAAGTCTGAGTCTAAAAGGAACCTTTTTCATCAAAATTTGAAAAATATCCTATCCACCATGTTTCCAATGGTTTAAATGGGTAATCATGAAATAAAGTTCCATCTTAAGGAGGATAATTCATTATGTTTTTCTTCCTACACACCTTCAGTTTGTACATAGGCCATGAAAAGAAGCACCTACATCCAACATGGAGTTCAAATTTGAGAAGGGTTTTATTTTATTACATAAATGATTATTAAGGTATGAATATGGTTTTAAAAGGTGATTGGAAACTTTCTCAAACATTTTAATTATCTTAGGAGAAAAAATGATGATCTTCCAAGCCCAAACCAACCTATAGGTGTCCCTACCCTTAGGGACATCCACCTACAACAGACCTTGGTTCTTAGCCCAATCATGAAGTGAGATTAAAGAATGGAGACATAATATTGGTTTTGAAAGGAGACTCCATATTATTTCAAAATATCTCATGGGTTTATAAAGAGTATTTAGTATATATTTTGGAGTTAACAACCACCTATAGGGTCTCCTACATTCACTTGTAGGTGACTTTGGGTAGACAATCAATTGAGCTTGATGCCTAGGTGGTGATTAAGGAATATAAGGTAAATAAAACATGTGATTAGACATTATACAGAACTCATGTTTCAAGAAAGGCCTTTGAACATCATGAATAATCTTAATCAAAGCTAATGTTCACCTACATGGGTCACTAAGGTAGAGTATCTCAGCCAGAATAGGGAAGGTAGTGTTCTTGGTGAGAAGATGGTATGAACATGAGACAATTTTATCTAATTAATTTAAAAATGATCTTATAAGGTTTTTATAAATCACATGAAATATTAAAAATTCCAAATTCATGAATAGATACCTATAGTTGCCCCTCCCATGTATAAAAACATATTCAAACGATAGGACACAATCAAGGTAACACACTCAGTCTTGATTAGTCAAGAATGTAGAGAGTATGTGGAAGATTAGATAAAAAAATGGAGATGGAATGAATTAAAAATATGATAATGATATTCTTATAGAGTTCTCATGATATAAAATAATCAAAGAAATGGATGCTAGTCTATATCAAATAGTCTATAGTCTTGAATCCTGCACACAGTCCATTCCACCATGGGTCTATTTTAGGTTTTGAATGAGTTGGGAGGTTTATTGACCTGATTAAGAGATAAAAATTAATATAGAGCCTATAAAATACATGATGAATCCCATATAATATCTATTTTGTCTGGGAGAATAGGGTAAGTACCCTCTATTTTATCTCAATAGAGGGTACTTCCCCTTGAATTCAAACTATCTATTCTAGTGAACAAGATGAAAATGGTGGGTCAAGGGACTGATTGAGAATTGAATAGAGGTGTATTAAGTTGAAAAAAACCTGATACATTATGAATAACCTGTCATGTAAGTAAATAAAAGTTGTAGGTAGGCCTAAAGGCAAGGTTTATGCCTAGTGCCAAATGAGGAGGTCATTTTCACTTCTATTCCTATATATGATTTCTAATATATTTGAGAATTATTATGGGATCATGATAAAAGTGTCTAATATATTGGTATGTAGAGAACCCATTAATAACTTAGGTTTGTATTTAAGGTGTAAACATGCCTACTAAGCATGACTAGGCCTAACATCCAAAAAGGAGGTCAACTTCATATTTAGCTTTAGATGATCACTCAAACCTATTGGATAATTCATATATAGGTAAATAATATGTTTTAAAGATTTTATAAGGAAAATAAACCCCTGAGGAAGCCATTTTGGATAAAAAACAATACTAGACCTATAGGAAATGGAAAGAAGAGCTCGATAGGAGAAGTTTAGATGCTCACTTCCTTTTGGAGACTATGCATGGATGCCAAAATATTTTGGATAGGTTATTAGGGGTATTAAAGGACATGTTTGTGGATTTTATTGTAAATTCCAATATTATGTTTTTATGAATAATGTTAAGAGGTCAAACAACACAAAACCCTTGTTAAACCCTTGTACAAACCAGTTTGAGGAAATAGAGTTAGAATGATAATATGATGGAACTTTTTTCCTAGGATAATGATTGGACATTGCATACGACTCCCTGAAGATACTTCCCATGCTTTTTGACTATACATAACTATATCGATAGGGTGTAAAATAGGGATTTATTGATGGTTTTATGTGCTTTTTAGGATACAAGAGGTTTCAAGAGATGCCTATAGACACGTAAAACTGGCCATTGATAACCTTCAACCAAGATTTTGACCCATTTCCACTAAAATGCATAAATTATCCTAAAAAACATTAAAATATTTGAAATTTATAGATTCAAGTGCCAATTTTGGCCAAAGTATCATTAAATAGAGTAATCTAATTTATGAAGTAACTAACTTTAATCAGATCATTTCGAGTCAAAATGCTAATTTTGCACCTAGGTGCCTTAGATTGCTCTTTTCTATCAAATATATTACACAAGACATGTGCCTTTTTTTTTGGTGTTGACAACATCTTAAATGGGATAATAGATCCACCACATCTGACATTACATCCTAATTCTAATCCAGTCAAATTTTGGGCCAATAACAAGACATTTTAACCAATTTGAGTAATTTGTCCACAAAGAGACAAGGTTTGCATCAAAGTGCTTAATCATTCTTAGGAGAAAATTAAACCAAATCAAGGGCTTAATTAATAATTCCATGGAACTTTTTGAATAATTTCTTTTTGGAAATGAATATTTAATATCTAAATCATCAGGTGACATCATTTCTTGGGAAGGCATCCCTAAGCCATAACTGCATAAAATATCTTATCAAGCCACCCCATGCCTCTTTATTTACTATCTATCCCAAATATTTATGAAGGAATTTATTAATTTTTGCCTCAAAAATTGAATTAATCCTTAGCCACACATCTTCATATTGAGATGGATAGTTCAGGTTGAATCTAGCCATTTTTGAAAATCTATAAATAGGAGAACCATGAACATGAAAAAAGAGGGTTGAATAATGAAAATTTATAATTTTAAATTGATTCCAAAGCTTCATATAATTAGTGCTATTATACCCAAATATTTATCCAATCCAAGCCAATCTAAAGCCAAACATGGTGCCAAGGAGAGATGGAGGTAGCCACACTTCATTGATACAGATTTCATGAACACAAAATGAGCAAGCCACTTTAACAAGCTATTTTGAGCATCCAAGGAAGGTGAAATAAGGTTTATTTTGAATTTTAGTTGTGTTTTCCATTCTAGTATTATTAACTAAGCTCTCCCTAGTAATCAGGCCTAGAGATGTTATGTTAGTGTGTTTATTTCATTTTGATTACATTTTGAAACTAACACGATACTAACCATCCTCTCTTGAGTCAAATTCTTAGTTCAAATAATAGCACGCCTAGTGGGACCCTAACCTCACAAATCTAGTCATAAAGTTCCTAAAAAAAAATTAATAACCTTTTTCATGTAGAATCTTGGAGTGGGAGGCCCAAAAAGTAAAAAAATTAGAGTAAAAACACATTTTTTTGAAATTCATGAATTTGTCTTGATAGTCATGGGATTGTGACTAAAAGTCAAAATATTACATTTTAATTGTGTTTTCTCACTATACTTGATTATATTTATATATTTTGATAATACCACTAATCGTAAGTAGTAATATTACAATCCCTCTACTAGTAAGTAGCAATATTATAATGTTCCAACTAGACAGTCATGGGATTGTTAACATGACTCATAACATTGCTTAATCGAATCATGATATTGTTGCTAGACTATTAGCAATTAATTGATAATACCATAAATTTCATGGTAGTGGTATTACACTGTGATTTATGGGATTGCCTAATTGAGTCATGGTATTGTTGTTAAACCATTAGCAATTAAGTGACAATACCATAACTTTTGTGGTAATGGTATTGCACTATGGGTCACATGATTATTCTATGTAATGGTAGGATTTCACTATGTAAACCTAAAACCTTCATTTTCAAAGTTTATTATTCCAAACATAAAATGATTTCAAAGCTAAAGGACATACTAACCTTTTCATTGTAGGGCCAACTTGAAATTTGTTAAATCATGCTCTCTAGACATCTTTTAAAGGTTTAAAATGAATTAGGAAACTTATTTTGAGGCTTAATGAAATAATTAGATGATTAAGTGAATTATTTGATAATTTTTCTTTCAAATTTACAATTTAAGACTAAGGGGTCAAAAGAACACCACCTAATCTTTCATTTGGTGCTTAAAATTGAACTCACTTGTCAAATTTTGTCTTCAATAGTTGTTTAAACTTAGAATTTGATTGGAAAAAAGAGGGATGTTGCATGTATGCTCTTAAATCCATCCCCTTTAGGGAAATTTTTGAATCAAAAGTGTCATGCTTATTGAAAACATGCCTAGTCCAAGGCATAGAAAGAATGTCATCTAAAGCACTCTCTAAAAAATCACAATAGTTTGGGTGATATTGAAACAATCCTAAAGTTTTTCTATTAGTCATTTATTTTATTAAATATTAGCTTATGTGGGGGACTTCATTACCTCCCATAAGTTTTATAGGGAAGCTTTGAATTTTGGGTTTCAGCTATCAGCACTGACTTCAACCACTCCCATTATGACTGGAGGGTTAAATGGTTTAACCACCTTCTAGTGTTGGAGTTGCACATGAGATGTATCTACACTTTGGACATCATACTACACTAAGAAAACAATGTATGTAGTGGTTCCAAAAAGGACTAGACCTTTTTGTAACAAGCCAAGTGCTATAATAACCTAATTTAAGTGCATTTATTTTTCAACATGGTGTGAAAGTCACTGGGCAATTAATCCATCTAGACATTTGAAAACTTGTATGTCTTAGACAAATCCCCACTTGTTATAGAAGTGTTGTTGGTGTAAGATGTGCCTCAAGTTCCATGTTGTAGTAATGTCATTTGTGAGAATGGGGGGTGTAAAAACCCTACTATGTAATACACATTTTACTTTTTGGATGAAAACTAAAAAATCCTCTCAAATGATGTATATTTATGGATTCCAACAATAACAAGAAATATTGTCAGTTTAGGACCTAAGAGTGATTAATTAATTGTTTTTATCCTAGATTAAATTATTGTTTAGAGTCAAAAACTTGGTGTGAATAAACAACACAAACCAAAACACATAGTGCTCATTTTCCTTTGAACAAAGAGGCATTATGCTGCCCACATGAATCATCAATTTGGCTTATTCAAAGTTCATCAAAACTTGGAGTCATATCATCCACTTTAGTGAAGCTATGGTGCCCAATTGAGTCTAGACCTTTTACCAAATTTTGTTTAAGTTCTTCATTTATAATTTACATTTGAATTTGAATCTTTATAAGTTATAAGGGTTGATGTGTCAAGTGGGTTTTCCATTTACACTTTAAACTTGTTTTAACATAGGTTCAAATTTCCATTTGAATTTAAGTCCATTTAAGACTCATAATAATTATCACCACTTGGTAGACTTTAGTCATTTTGTGCTAAACTCTTTCACTTTGAGTCAACACACCAAACATTTTTGTGTTACCATCTTATTTCCATCAAGATCATTTGAATACATACTTTTTTTGCCTTAGAGAAAACTATCAAAAATTTAAAGGTATGTATGTCATTTGAGTTAAGAAAGTTAGTGTTATTCTACTACATTTGTGAAAAAACCATCTTTGCCTTAGAGATTTTTTGAAACAAATATTTTGTCACATCTTTTGAGTAGTCTAGCATTATTACACTGCCCAAAACATTTCAAACATTTTTTCTTAGACATTTTTGCATAGAATTAAAGTTTGTACATATTTTTCAATCCAAAATGAGTATAATTTTATGAATCTTTTTATAGCATAGTTATGCCATTCACATTGATTTATCCTATTGGTAAAAAAAACACCAAGTGCCTTTTGTTTCATACCTTATACTTATTTTATCAATTTAATGTCTAAGAGTCAAATGCCTATTTTTTACTAACAGTGTTTTACATCCATTAGATTAAAATATCATTTATTTCAAAGTCTAGCTTTTGACATTGTTTGCCTAAGAGTCCTAGCACATGCCTTTATTTGAGCCTGGATTTTGATGCTGCATTTAGCCAAAAGACCCAGCAATGATTTATTTCTTAGACTAGACTAATTTAAAACACTTTGACAAAAGATTTTGGCATATTAATTTTTGGTTGATTTACTTAATCTTTTTTGTATAAGATGTGTAGTGTTAGATACTTATCATTATCTTGTTTTATCATAAATCATTGTATAAACATTTCTAATCCTTTTTATGAATCTAGACCAAGTTTGAAAATCATCTTTTTAAATTTTGTAGAACTCTCTTCCCTTTCTATCATAAAACATTCACTATGGATCCCAACATGTATTTATACACTCGTAGTGGACTCATGTACAATCAAGGGATTAGTAATGTGGTTTCACAAGAATAAATAGTACAAGACCCATACACAAATAATATTGATTATGAGATAGATCCTTATCCCTCTTATAATAATCAAATAGGGGCACAAAACCAAGATCTATTGGCTAATTATTTGGTTAATACACCACCATACCTAGAGCAAGATCAAACAAAAACCACATAATACCTAGCTATAGTACCTATAGTTGAGGAGCCTTTTCCCCAACAACTATACTTTGTTAACACACCTTCTATGTATGATCTTTATTTGTTTGAGCATCATTTATTGGAGAACAAATATGAGATTTTGGTTAGAGCCATAGAGGTAGGGCCTAAGTTTTTGGTAGACTTCCCCCATGAGAATTTACCAAGTCTAGTAAGAATGCCTCATAACATATTGTATAGTCAACATGCTTCTTCTAGAAATCCTTCAACTCTAGTCCAAACAACATATCAAGACCCTAGTATGATTATCAAAGGCAAGGACCCCATGGAGGATCACTTTGTATAAATGTAGACAACATAATAAGCCTACTTGAACCTAGCATGTAATTTTAACTAGATGACCATGTCAAGTAGGCCTCTCATATATTTAGTCCCCATAACTAGAGTGCTAATAGAGATGATTGGTCAAGACAATTAGGGTGTAAACTCATTCATGTAGAATAATTTAGCTGATAAATTATTTCATATGACAACCATTGAATAAGTATCTTCTACGTATACATAGAATAATGGCCAAAACATAGTGGATAATGTGCAAGTAAAATCCCATCCAAACCAAAGTGGTGTTAATACGCAAATAACTAGCCAAAAAAATGTGCCTTTTATTAACACCATAAGTGGTTCTCAAAATTAGGAAGTATGAGTTTCTACATCCCAATCATAACTAGCTACTTCTAAACCTCAACCAACTACTTCTTCAAGTGCATAACTAATAGGATTAGGTAGTCAACTAATAACCAATGTCATGCCTCAATAGTAAAATTTGATGAATCTAACTCTTCCTCAATAAGTGATGAGTAGTATTCCACAATAGTAGGCATAATATAGTATACCAACACAATAGAGGTTGAATATGTTACTACCTTAATAGGGGGAAACTAATGTTCCACCTCATTAGGTAGTATCAAACATACCTCTTTAATCATAGGCTAGTGTGCCGATTCAAAAGAAAATGATGTCTAACTAAAAACATCAAAATATTTGTCAGCAATAGATGCCAAATCTTTAATATGCATTCACTTCCTAATAGGGTTTTGTGCAACAAGGAGCTTCCAATATTTCTCAAGTACCTACTAGGAAATAATTGCCTTTTGTTCACAAGTTCCCACTCAACAATAAGGTTTGATTAGTTAGTAGTATGTCCCTTTTCAACCATAGTAGGCATAGTATGGTAATATCCCTCCATTATAACCACAAAATCCTCAACATAAAACCTTCATAAGCAAATCTGACCAAAATATTGTAATGCAACATGCACAATTCTAATAATCAAACCCTAATCTATGTATGCATATTCCTGGTCCATATTCCAACCAATCCATCATATCCCAAAAAATATCTCCATTATACCCTAGTCTAAGTGATCCACTCGTGATTGTCCAACCATCTACCTAGGCTAATATTCCCACAAGTTTCCTAGATCAAGAGTTAAAACAAATGAAAGATGTAATTATGGCCATCCAAGTGGGGAAACAAATTAAAAGGTTTAAGTTGGATGATGTGTGTTCTTATCCTTTCAATATGGAACACTTATATATTCCATTTTCTCTAGGATATGAGCCCCCAAAGTTTGATAAATACAAGGGGAAAGGTGACCCCAAAGCCCATTTAACATAATTTTTTGTCGCATGCCAACCAATGGTATATAGTGACATATATATTTTATTATTGTTCCCAAGGAGTCTAGTAGGACAAGCCTTGGAGTAGTTTTTAAAGTTTCCCAATAATTCAATAATAGATTTTTATGACATTTCAAAAAAGTTTGTACAACACTTTTCCCACAATCTTGAACATGATATTTCATTGGTTGACTTGATGTAAGTAAAGGCAAAAGCTAGTGTGAGTTTTGTGAGTTATCTACAGTGATGAAGAGCCCTTCCAAGTTGATTCACCCATAGTTTACTACATAAATAATTATTCACTATGTTTAATAAAAATTTTCATAGTGAGATAGCTTATCATCTAGAACTACAATGTGGGCATACTTTCAAAGATATTATTGATAAAGGTTTGTTGATTGAGCAAGCCCTTATTAATAAAGGAATCATCAAGCTCACTTTAACTAATCAAAATCAAGGTACCAATCAAGGAAATGGCCAAAATAAAAATCAATTCCAAATGCAAGCCTCAAAATTAGCACAATCTAATAACCAAGATAGACTAAAGCAATTCAACCTCAATAATAATGTTATGATAAATGGAGTAACCAAGTCATGCCATGTCAAAATGGTGTAAACATTATCCTCTTAGCCTGCACCACCTTTTCAACTTGATCCTACCCAAACTCTTGAACCAATAGACCAAGCACAATAGCTTAGGCCTACATAACAAATACAACCAACTTTGCCATTTTATGTTCCTCCTCAAAGGAGAATAGTACCTACTCGCTGTGTTTTTAGTGACCTTGGAGAACCTAATAAATCTATGTTTTATAATCTTTCTATCACTAATTTAATTAGATGGACTATACCAAAGCATTATCTATAAGGTATTCCTTATCCTGATTGGTACCATGAAAATGAATTTTATGAATATCATTGGGTCAATGGGAATAATTTATGAAGATGTGTGCAAATCAAGAATTTGATTGAAAATATGTTAGAAAATGGGGAGATCACATTGGATGGTGGTACTTTCACCTCCAATTAGACTCTTAGGATTTATCAAAACCCTTTTCTCCAACATAATAACTAATAATAACAATAATAGTGATAACAATAACACTTGCTAGTTCAACAACAAAATCAATAGTATCAAAATCAAAGGCCAAACCAATAGAACCAACAACAAAATCAATAACACCAAAATAATAGATAGAACCAAGGTCATAATGGTAACAACCAAAAAACCTACCAAGCAATTATACATGACTACAATAGGGTTGTAAGTCATATTATAGGGGGTAGCATTAATACCATCTCCATTAATCCTAGAATAAGCACCAATTAATCTAGACTATTGCTAAATAATACCACTCAACCAAATTACATGGATAATCCTTTTTTAACTTGGGACCACACACAAGTGAACCAAAAAATAGGGATTCTCACATTTGGACCTTATATCAATAACTTGACCTTGCCCTGTGACCACACACAAGTGCACCAACAATTGAGACTTGTCCTATTTGGTGCCACACCATTACCACTATTTTTTAGCAATCATGGTCTTGTATTCAATCCTGATTTTGAAACCATAATTAAAGGTTAAAGATTACCATCCCAAGCCCACAACCATCTACCACTTCACCCATTATCCAACTAGCCATTTATCCTTAGAATAAACCATTTAACATTATCCAAGACAATAATTTTGATATTGTGGAATAATTATAAAAGATGCCCACACAAATCTCCATTTTAGATTTTTTGTATATGTCAATAATACAAAAAAACATTTTAAATGACTTCTTGAGCCAATCCACTATTTTAAATGACATATCCCCTGATAAATTCCAAGCTTTGGTTGGACACCTAGCTCTAGCCTAACAACTCACATTTAACCAAAGAGATATGTCTTCCCTTGGCCCACTCCATAATAATCCATTATACATAGAAGTTTATATAAAGTGGCATAAAGTGAAATGTGTCCTTATATACAATGGATCAGGCCTCAACATAGTGTCTCTAAAGCTCATCAAGCTCCTTGGGTACACAATGGTAGATATCCAACCAAAAATGATAACTATCAAAGCCTATGATAATCAGGCGAGAGAATCACAAGGCACCATTAGCCTACCAATTATCATTGGGCCTTTAACCCATGATACACTTTTCCATGTGCTTGATCTTGAGTTCTCATATAATATGCTTCTAGGTAGACCTTGGTTACATGATATTCATGTAGTCCCATCATCATTACACCAATGTATTCTCCCACTCAGGGTTATAAGTGAATATTCTAAGAGATTTGTACCCATATGAACACTACAAACATCTTAAGGTTGAGATTCATAGCTATAATTAACAATATAGCATGAATCCAAGTTCCCAGTAGGATAAAGGAAAGGCCATACTTATTGATTCTCCAGAGGACAATTGCATAGATCCTAATACCTTGGATTCCCTTTCCCACATGCCACCTTTTGAAGCTTACAATCATTACATAATTTTAGCTAATGACCCAAGAGAATATTTAACACATGATAGATTTCATATTACAAACCTTCCATAGAATCCAAAGTCCTTTGGAAGACCTAAAGATAAGTCAATTCATCCATAATGGAAACAAAAGAGAAAAGATAAAGGACCTATCATGTTTGTACTAGCATTTGGCCTAGAACTAGACCCTCTCAAGGGAGATGAATCATGGTTATATAATGACACCCACGCTGATTATTATAAGAGTGAAAAATATCTCATTCCCAATAGGATCATGGAAAATCAAGACTATGAAGGATGAGGCCTCGAACCTAATCAATAAGGAGCATTTGAGATAATTTTCATGACTAAATACAAAAGACCCTATGAACTTGGATTTAAACTACTTGGGAGTGGCTCCATATACCTTACTCATGTTCTATCACCATCAACTAGTGATGAAGATGCTAGCAACAAAACAAAGTTTGATCATAGCCTTTTTAATGACCTAACTAAAACCAACCTATTTTATAATAATGCCATTTATACCCTTACCCCAATAATTCATCACAACCCATTACCATTATACTATCCCCAATTGATAGATTAAGACCAACAAGAATCTAGTTTATTGATTGATGAGTTTTAGAATGATGAGGCATTCTATGATTTTTTAGGCTTTAGAGACAATGTTCTATTGGAAGATCATAAATCAAGGTTCTCAACCACGTTAGACCCTAAAGCCTATTTTAGAGAGTGGTTGAACACCCTTAACCAAAAATAAATAAATAAAATATTGATGTCCCAAAGTGAAAACCTCTTTATTACACTTTCTAACTAGTGGAAAAGTAAAGATAAAGGCTAGTCTAGTGGTAAAAACTTGTTTTAGGTTCCATTAGATGATGGTGTTCATTATTCTTCAAATTTAGACCAAGAAACCATCAATGATGAACTTGCCTATTAATCTAACTTTAGTTTTGAGTAATAACAAGTCTTTGATCAAATTCTTGAAGAATTTCTAACTATTTTTGTCACATGGCTAGATTTCCCATTGGGGGACTCATATTCATCATTCCTAGGAGAAGTTAAAGAGCCAATCCTAATAAAATACTTTGATATAGCCCAAAATTTCAAGTCTTTGCCTACTATCCTAGAAGAAGGTTCAACCCTTCTAGTCAAAAATACAATAGAGGTAAACATCAAGACTCCATTAAACCCAAAATGGATAAAATTATGTGTGTCCCTCACTAAGGAGGAACATGAAGTATTTACAGCTCTATTGAGAGAATTGTAGATATATTTGCATGCAATTATTATGACATGCCAGGTTTATACCTCACCTTGGTTTTACATAACCTTGTGGTAAATGCCAATGTCAACCTAGTTAAGCAAAATTTATGCAAGATACATACTCATATTATTGTATTAGGAAAGAAAGATTTGGAAAAACTCTTAAAAGTAGGATGTATTAGATCCATTGACTACTCAAAATGGATATCTAATGTTATACCTATTAGTAAAAAGCTAGAAGGAATCATAATCTATAATAATTTCCATGATATAAAAAAATCTTGCCCTAAAGATGAGTTTTCATTGCCAAACATTAACACGATTCTTTACTCCACTTCGGGTTGTGAAATTCTTTCATTAATGGATGGATTTTCAAGATACAACCAAACTAGAATAACACCAGAAGACCAACATAAGATAACATTCACCACTCCATGGGGTACATTATATTATTAGGTAATGTTGTTTGGTCTTAATATGCTAGAGATACATATCAAAAATACATGACCATCATATTCCATGATATGATGTTGTTTCTACAAGTTTTCACTTTTTCACATTCAAAAGGAATAAGAAACTAAGATAAAGTGGTCAGGGGTTAGATGATACCCAGATGAAATTTGCACACCATTATCCAGACATTGTAGGGACTCCTCTTTGGCTGTGGAAGACGACACCTGTAGAGAGAAAGACTTAAACAAAGAGATTATTAGATGGATATAAGGTGGACTGCCAAGCAAAGCTCAGTCCCAGAAGTGCAAAGACTTCCTTGTGGGATGACAGTCCACTAGTTGATAAAAAGTATGTTGCTAGCAAGAGAAATGATGAAAGACTGAACAAAAT
The DNA here is from genome assembly GCA_037957365.1 of Torreya grandis. Lineage (NCBI taxonomy): Eukaryota > Viridiplantae > Streptophyta > Pinopsida > Cupressales > Taxaceae > Torreya > Torreya grandis. The sequence goes on from JARHVA010004245.1 coordinate 77,133, forward strand.
AAATAGAGATAATGCATACCTGTATTCTACTGTCGGTCTGCCATAGTCACCGACATCAGTAGTCTGTCAACGTCGATAGGTCAAGGTCGTTGGCATTGGTTAGTCTACCGATGTTGGTAGGGGTAATGGGCCTGGAGGCTAGCATCGGTCAGGGTAATGGGGCTTTGGACAAGTTTTAGGTCTGTCTATGGTCAATAGATTGGCTTGGGGTGTCTATGGGAGTTTTAGTGGCTTGTGCTAGATCTACAAGGCAAAAAGTATGGCCTAAATGAGAGATCAGATGGAGGAAAGGGGCAAAAGGGAGATAAGGGTGAGAGAAGGCTTTTCAGCCTCTCCGAGAAGAACATATAAGGTTGTGTCAAGAATGCTTGGAAATGGACAATGGACTGATTGCTAATGTATTTAAAAAGGACACTAAAATGTAAACCAGTAGAAATACTTAGCTGTAGGTGGAAAGGTAGAGGTGTAGGAGGTCTATTTCTATTGTGGCTAATGCTGGATATGTCGTGCAACCTTCAGTCTGGTGTGGAATGATTGGTGTAGAACCTCTGTGCCTGGAGAGTGCTGTTGAAATGCTGATGCCTGCAAGAAGTTAAGGAGCAAGAGAGCTTGAAACCTGGAGCAAGAGAATTCATGTTCATAGGGGGAGAGAATTTGCCTTCGAGTTGTTTTAAGCAACTGACGTCAGTGATCCCGCTGGCATCGATCGACTATTAACCGATGTCGGTGGCTAAAAGATGGGAAAAAGGGTTAAATTAGCCTTTCACCCATTCTTCCAACTGCCAAGTCTAATTATCATTTGAAAATGGTTGAAGGTAGATTAAATAAGCGTGAGAGGGTTGAAATAGGTCATGAATTGGTCATAGGGTGATGGGAGGCATCCAAGGAGAGGTATCCAAGGTGGGGTGAGGTGTCAAGGGAGGTGTTATTAATTTAAAATAAGTTATTAATTTAAAATTAATAAGTGTGTGGGTTAGGAATGTGTAGAAGTGGACCAAGGGACCAAGGGGGGAGTTGACCAAGGAGTAGACACAATTTCAGTGTCTACAGATGCATGATATTGTTAAAGACTACATCGATGACATACTAGCCAAATCAAAAATTAGGGCAAATCATTCAACAATGCAATATAGAATATTTGAAATACTGTGTGAGCATAAAGTCTAATTTAATCCAAAGAAATGTATATTTGGAGTAAAATTAGGAAAATTACTTGGATTCATCATGTCTCACAAAGGCATTGAAGTTGATCTAGCCAAAGTCCAAGCTATAACAAAGATGCCACCACCAACCAGTTTAAAGTAGCTCTATAATTTGTAGGGCAAGATCCAGTCAATCTGATGCTTCATATCTTAGTTAGAAAAAAAATGTCATCCATTTACACATCTTTTAAATAAAGGATTTTCATTCCACTGGGATAATCACTATCAAACAACTTTTTAGCAACTAAAATATTACCTAGCAAATTTTCCTATTTTATTACCCCTATGCCAGGAAAACCATTTTTATTGTACCTATCAACTATAGATAATGCTTTGGGGGAACTTATAGCTCAACATGATGAAAATGGAAAAGATCAAGCAATATACTAATTAATCCATACACTGATATGCCTATTGAGAAATCCTATTTAGCCATGGTCTTTGTAGCTCAAAAATTATGACACTACATGTTGAACAATAAGACCATGGTCATTTCAAAAGTAGATCCACTCAAGTATCTACTATCTAAAATAGATTTAGAAGTTATAATGGTGAAATGGATCATTCTTCTAAGTGAGTTTGACATCAAATATGTCAATCAAAAAGTTATTAAGGGGTAAGTTCTTACAAATCAGCTTGTTGAAGCACCCCTTGCTGATACAAAGCCACTCACATTCCAATTTATTAATGAATACATAATGACCATCATTGACATACCTCTTGAATAAAAACATTTAAAACTATATTTTGATGGATCATTTACTGCACGTGGATCAGGGGTGAGCCTCTTATTTATTATGCCATAGGGGGATCTAATTCATAAGTCTTTTATAATTAGTTTTCCTTGTAAAAACAACATGGCTAAGTATGACGCACTTATTATAGGCCTTCAATAGGTAGTGAAGTGGAACATATCTCATCCCTAGGTTTATGGTGATTCTTAGTTAATCATCAATCAGGTGACAGACCATTTCTAGACTAAAGATGATAAGCTAGTTCCTTACAAGGCCATGGTTAACACTTTAAAACAATAAATTATAGATATTTAATTTGATAATATACCAAGGGCTAATCATAGAACTATAGATGCCATAGCTACTATTGGCTCTCTAATTCAACAAATGGAAAAATCTAGAGAGTATCAGTTCCTTGTCAAGAATTTGTTCACACTGACTCATGAACCTTCAACCATTACAATGATTTTTTATATTGTTAGTCATAGTTCTATCTGGTACTTAGACTTTTAAAACTACCTTCATGACCAAGTTTTACCACTTGAACTCTCTTAAAAATAATCCAAAGCCTTCATCCACCAAACCACACATTATACCTTACTTGGATCAACCCTTTACCATCATAGTTTTGATGGAACTCTACTTCATTATTTAAGTTTAGCAAAATTTACACTAGTGTTATGGGAAGTTCATGAAGGTGCATGTGGAACCCACAATAGCAGGGTTGTCCTATCCAAAAAGATATTACATACTGGTTATTATTGGCCCATGATGGATGTAGATGCAACTAAATATGTAAAGAAGTGTGACAAATGTAAACAGCATGCTAATTTGATTCATACCCTGGACAAGACTCTGAAACCAATGTTGACACCATGGTCATTTTCTACATGGGGCCTTGACCTCATTGGGAAGATCAATCCCACCTCATTTGATATCCATAAACATATCCTTACCACCACTGAATATTTCACTAAGTGGGTTGAAACTATACCCCTCACTTACATGACTAAAAAGAAAATTTCCAAGTTAATTTTCAACCATCTCATTTTCTTATATGGTATCCCCTCTGATATTATATCTAATAATGGAGGATCTTTCAAGAACAAGGATGTGAACAAGATCTATGTCAAATATAACATCACACAACATTTATCTATGGCATATTATCCTCAAGGTAATGGTCAGGTTGAGGTATCTAAGAAAATAATTATTAACATTCTTAAAAATATTTTCAATGATGTCGATCACAATTAGTACCTTTAGATATTATATGCCCTTTGGTCATACTATATAAATCACTGCATACCCACAAGAGCCACTCCATATTCAATTGTTTATGGTAAAAAAACTATCCTTCCCATTGAGGTCAATTTTACATCTCTACGCATATCTTTCAAGCATGTCCTAGATGATCATGACTATCAAGTATCTCACCTACAAGAGTTATAACTACTTGATGAAAAATGCATAGTTGTGCTCAACAATCTTCAAGAATAGCAAAAATGACTCAAAGGCCACTATAATCAGTGCATCAAACATAGAAAATTTAAACTTGGTGATCTTGTTATTAAATAAAACCAAAAGAATACCATGGCCTTTTGTCCCACACACTTACCATTTTCCAAGACCATTCCTATTCTTCTATTATGTCTAGTCTGTTTGTTTTCATCAACTATCATTTTCTTCCCATTTCCTAGGAGAAATACATTTGGCCTAAAGTTTTTATTGGATATTATATCCATGGAACTATGTAGGAAATATCCAATTACCTATTACATAGAGAGATAATTTGACAGCAACAGGATGCAGGGTAACATCCACAGTAAACGGGATTCTAAGAAAATGAGTATGGCGCGTGAAAGGAAGGGAGAACCCCATAAACAGGAACCCAAGAGTTGTGCAGAATGGAGAGAGAAACACCAAGTCTAGAGGATTTTGCAGAAAGGAAATGTCATGAGTTACATGGAAAGGCTTCACGGCTCTAAACCGCACATCACGACGGCCTTCTTTAAAAATTGGTCTGACGACAGGGTCACCCTGCATGGCATAACTGTTAATTTAACTGAGGATTTTCTTGCTGAGGTTACAGGGTTTTCAATGGAATGAATCAAAATTTCAAAGCAAACCAGCATATCGAATGAAGCATTCTGCAAATTCCCCAAAACGGATGAGGAGGAGCAAAAAATGGTAAAAAATGGGGATTTTTATGAGTTGGATCAGATAAAAGGGATTTGGAGGGACGTCCTAAGCTGTATTAGGGAATACTTCATCCTGGATGGTAGAAGTAAATGAGTGCATAAGTTCCACTTCGTCTTCCTCAACCACTTCAGGCATAAGGTAAGCTTATCTTTTCCTTTCTACCTTCGCTACTCCCTGATTCAAAGCCTTTATGCTCATAAGAAGAAAGACTTGCGCCCTATTATTCATGAAGGCCTTATTCTGCTCATTGAAGGCTTTTGCAAGAACATGGCACTGGTAAAGTATCCCAAACAGGGGAAAAACAAGTTGACAGGGAATAAAAAGGATGAAAATGAAAGCAAAAGAGGTAAAATTAAGACCCCTAATCCTAATACACAGAATGCAGTAGGAGAAAGGGGTCGGGAGAGAATTGGAGAACCCGTGGAGGAAAAACTGGTGGAAGAAGATGGAACAGAGAGCTGGGAAACCAATTTTAGTAATGATGAAGAAGGACCTGAGGATATGAAAAAAGATAAAGTCAATACTGAGGAGGACTCTATTACCAGAACAGAAGAGAAGGAGGAAAACTAGAAAGACGAGGAGGATGACACTGTCCAGGAAGATTCTAGTGAGGACCCAACATCAAAGAATGAAAAGGAAATCCTAGTCCAGGAAAATATTCAAAACATGGAGATGGAAATTGAAGAAGGATTCAATGAGAAGGAATTAAAGAGCCAAGAAGACTTCTTTGAAGAAGCTAGAAATAGCCCAAACGAAAAGGCTGAGGACTGGAAAGGGAAGAAACAGAATGAGGAAATACACACTCCTTTGATTTGGGTTAACAGTAAAGCTGAGTCTTCTTCCCAATTAGATGCTTGGTTGTGTAGGGAGATCATTGATCTAAAGAAAAAAGTGGAAACATTGGAAGAATCTCTGAAAGCTGCTTGGGACAAAGTAAACGACATGGAAAATCAGTTAAGCGAGATCCCTGTGAAGCTTAAAGTTTATGAAAACAACCTCCGGGAGCTTATAAAGGAAAACAGAAAGAAAATGGATGAAGTAACATCCAACATTTGTGCAACTGCTATAAATATTGGGAAACGTGCCAATGAGGAGATGAAAGTAATAGAGGGCCCCTGCAAGAGGACAAGGCAAAGATCCAGAAAGAAAGACACACAAAAAGGAGACTTGCTGGAGGCTTCCACCCAGGAAATTGCTTTGAAAGAAAAAGAAGCCATGAAGTTGATTCTGGAACTGGATGAATAATCTGGTCCTTTTTTTTGGTTAAGAAACTGGTACTGATCTCTAGTTTTATTTTGCTAGTGTTCTGATTGTTGTTCTTTCAGACTTTTGTTTTTTGGGTCTTGTTCGGCTGTATCTCTATGGTTTCAGGACCATTCTAAATCTGTTTTTACTACCTCTATGTAGTGTTTTTAAGGCGTTGCCTGTGGGCTTAGATTGCTCTTTTTTTGCTCTTTGTTAAAGGGTTTCGGGGCCCCTTCAAAACCTGCTTTTACCTCTAATCTAAAACTCAGTCACCCCCTTCATTTTCTTCTATTCCTCTATTTTGTTAGTTTGTTAATTTGTCACCTATTTTTCTACGGGTAATGTTCATGTGGATTAAATTTAAATTCTTTATTTTATTATTTGTTTCTTTATTATTATTTTTATATGCCTATTTATTTAATTTTAGTATTGTTTCCTTGATTTAGTCTATGTGCATTCATTAGGTGATTCATTTCCCTTACTTATAGTTGAATCCATCCATATTCATGCATCTACATTTGCATCATGGTTTTTATCATTGGTGCATTATTTTATATTGAGTATTAGATTATGGGATTCAGTCCTTATGTATGTTTTGGCCAAGTCCTCATGATGTTATACCATGATTCCTACCAACACATGATATAACAAACCTCAACTTCAATAAGTCTATTTAGCAATGGTGGCATCAACATCTCTTCAGCATTGACGTCCTAATTCAATCCCAATCATATCCTACACAACATAATTAAAAAATGAAAGAATTTCAACCTTTGTTTACTTTGGATGAGCATCTCCCTACTAATAGGTTATCCCAATTAATATTTATCCTTTGTATCAGATTATCATCATCATCGACCAAATCAGTCATGTTTGCCACTGTCAAGGTACAATGATTATAATTGCCTATGGGCAGATCATTACACACCATCCCACATGAATCTCTAAATGATTATAACCACCTTTGGGAAAATCATTGTGTTGTCACCACTTTACTTTTTTTACCCATATAGGGGCATGTTGCTATCTTGTTTATCTGTCCTAAATAGGGCAGCTCCATCTTCTCAATGATCACAACTAATTTTGGGCAAATCATTATGTTCTCATACCACATTTCCACTATCGATGTATAATTATTATAACCACCTTTGGGAAAACCATTGTACACCATATCAATTACATTATTAATGATTTTTTACTACTTTGTCAAACTCATTGTGTTTTCACCCCATCATTTTCTTTTCTTTGGTCCCCTTGTTTCACTTCTTTCTTTTTGAGGGACCATTTTCTGACATTTCTTTGTGCCAACCATTCCCTCAAGGGGGAATCATATGTTCATAAATTGTCATTAAAGTTGTAAGAATACAAGACATTTTCATTCTTTGAGAATATGTTACTTTTCTTATATCTTAAAATGCTTTCCCAAATAGGGTAAACTATAGACACCTAAAATTGGCCATTGATAACCTTCAACCAAGCTTTTGACCAATTTCCACCAAAATACACAATTTGGCCTAAAAACACTAATACACATTAAAATATTTGAAATTAATATATTCAAGTGCTTATTTTGGCCAAAGTATCATTAAATGGAGTAATGGAATTTATGAATCAAGTAACTTTGATTAGATCATTTCAAGTCAAAATGTTAATTTTGCACTTAGGTGCCCTGGATTGCTCTTTTCTATCAAATATATTACATGAGATATGTACATTTGTTATTTGGTTTTGACAACATATTAAATGGGATAATAGATCTAATGGATTAAACACATCTGACATCACATCCTAATTCTAATCTAGTCAAATTTTGGGCCAATAACAAGACATTCTAACTAATTTGAGTAATTTGTGCATAAAGAGCCAAGGTTTTCATCAAAGTTCCTAATCATGCTTAAGATATAATTAAACCAAATCATGATCCTAATTAATAATTCCATTAAACTTGTTGAATAATTTATTTTTGGAAATAAATATTGAATATCTATATCATCAGGTGACATCATTTCTTGGGAAGGCATCCCTAGGCCATAAATGCATAAAATATCTCATCAAGACACCCATGCCTCATTAAGAACCTCCATTCATATTTATTTACTCTATATCCCAAATATTTATGATGGAATTTATTAATTTTTTCCTCAAAAATTGAATTAATCCTTAGCCATACATCTTCATCTTGATATGGATGGTTTAGGTTGATTATAGCCATTTTTAAAAATCTATAAATAGGAGAACCACGAACATGAAGAAAGAGGTTTGAATAATGAAAAGTTATAATGTTTAATTGATTCCAAATATTCATAAAATTAGTGTTATTATTCCCAAATATTGATCTAATCCATGCCAATCCAAATCTAAACATGGTGCCAAGGAGAGATGGAGGTAGTCACACTTCATTGATGCAGACTTCATGAACACAAACCAAGTAAGCCACTTCAACAAGCCATTTGGAGAATTCAAGGAAGGTTAAATAAGTTTTTTTTTTTTTAATTTTAGTTATATTTTCCATTATATTATTTTTAACTAAGCTCCCTCTATTAAGTAGGCCTAGAGATGTTATGCTAGTGTGTTTATTTCATTTTGGAACTAACATGATACTAACCATCCTCTCTTGAGTAAAATTCCTAGTTCACAATTCCAATCACATGGGAGGGAATATTAGGAATTAATATAACTCCCAATATAAAATTAATGCCTTGGAACAACTCTTAAGTTCCTTAACTAGGTGGTTCATCTCAACTAGTCAAAACTAGCATAGTGGACAAGTAGTGAGAAGGGTGGAAAACTTCAAGTGAGGAGATTTTAAGGTGTTATTGATGCCTCTAATCCAATTAAGGCTCGTTATAATTTTAATCCACTCCCTCTCATGGATTTTCATGTAAAACTAAAGCCAATTTTGAGCCCAAGTGTGTAATGTGCATGAAGGAGGAATTTGTTAAAGTGCAGGCAGTGATGGCTCCTTTTTAGATGATTTCAAATGACTAGACCTATAACCAATTCATGGAGAGGAATGTATGAAATCCATCACATTGATTCCAATCATCATACTTATCCATAATTAGTTTTGGGACATTCAAATAGGTCCAAATCATGAAGGCAATTTTTAAAGCTAGAATAAGGAGTTTTATACCACTTTGCAAGAGTTTCATGCCTTGTATGGCCACTTGTCTCTTCTAACCTTACATGGTTCATCCAATATCATATTCTCATGCACAATTTTATTATATCATCTTTAAAAGTGTCTTTTTTACCCTTGGACTTCTCTCTTCTCCTCTTTCTCTTAAGTTCTATAAGAACAAGCCATTTTGGCCATTGTAACTAATGCTCCACATGAGTATGGTGAAGCCCTACTCAATTGCATACCATTTGATTAGTAATAATATTGATTTTTACATATTCATGACTATTAATAGTGTGTTATAATTTAATTTTGGATCTTTATTAGTGAATACTATGGATTCTTTAGCATGTTGTCTCATTCTTTCATCTTATTTGTAGTTGAAAAGCTTCTTCTTGCAGGGCATGTGAAGTGTTATAGGAAATGTCAAAGATTGAGTGAGTTATTGTATTAATTAGTGTAATTAAATTATTCTTGTCTAGTTCTCATATATTTTTAAATTCATCCATAACCTTATATTGTAACATTGATGTGAGAAGATGTAGATTGGAGAAGTGCATATTTAGTTTATCCCTTGATTTCATGTGTAACATACAACTGGTTGGAAGTCATCATCTTATTTGGTGTATCACCTCCATTAGAATAGTTTTATTTTAGTTATATATCTCCATTTCCCCAAAAACAATCTTAAGTTTAGTTGTGATCCAAAGTGGTACATTGAGGGAGTTATCCCTATCTAGAGATTTACCTCATCCTTAGACCACCCACAAGCCTAGAGGTGTTTTCATTATGCCACTTGGATGAAGAGAGCTTAGGAATCTCCTCAAGTGATGAAAATACAAGTGATAATAGGCATCAAAGGAAAAATCATGTCTATAATAATATGACCATGAGGTGCACAAGACTCTGAGCTATGAGGTATTCAAACTATGATCTGATTTGACCATTACATGAAAGTCTATGAGTAGTTGTGGGACTTATGTCAAGGTTGTGAGAAAATTTTAGGAAAAGGAGTGTGTATTATTTTGTGATAGGTGAAAATTATATGCAATAAAAAAAATAGGAGTGTATTTGACTGTATATAAACCACACATAGATTATTTACCCTTTTTTAAAGAGCAATGGTCTCCATTGCTTCAATGTGTAGATAAGGAAACTACACTGGAATTTGTTGAGAAGTGTAACACTTAGATTTATCAACATATTGTTTAATATTTACCACTAAAAAAATTTAGTGTGTGTCATGATAAATGTATGTGTCTATCACTTTAATGATCTAGTCCTTATATGTGGAGTATAAGTGTTTAGTATCTAAATTAGAAAGATGTTGTGTCATTATTGGCTCAAGAAGTGGTGGAGTGTAAGGCTTGAGAAGTTATACATTGAATATTAGGTTCATGCCCAAGTATAGATGTAGATTATGAATAAAGACATTCTCACTAGTTATATGTAGAATGGTGTAAAGACCATAACATAGAGGCTTGATAATCTAGTGTGGACCTTTGAAGGATTCTTTCTAAAGGTATAACCAAAATTCATCACCAACTTGGAATGTATTAGGTGTGATATGTGTATCATACATTTTATTGTAATTTACTTATATTTGAGAGAGAATAAGATAAAGTTATTGATGAACAAATTAGATGTGTCATAGAAAATTTTCAGCTTTATCTACTTCCCATTCATGTGTGTGTGACTCAATGATGATTGATGCATGGTAGAATATTTCTATAGGTGAAAAAGGTTGAAACCTAAGATGTTTATGGAATGGAGTATAATGCATAGAGCTATGAAGGGATATATTGTAGGCATGTTGAATGTAAAAGATATTATCATCCCATGTGTGGGCATATGCATGGTTTTACATTCATAAAAGATGAAAAAGTGTGTGGTTGAATACTTTGGTTTTCCCATATATGTGGGGGTGAAAGGTTGATTGATCTAGATTCATATCCATCAAGTCTCACAATTCTTTCCAAAAGTGACTTACAAAGAATGGATATCAATCAGATAAGATGGATGTTAGAAGCCCAAAATGAACCCAAACATGATTGATGAAGGATTATATAGTGCTAGCTACATTATTTCTTTCTTTCAAGTGACAATGATAGCCATATTATAAAACCTATGCACTATAATGAACACATAATCATGTTGGCATCTCATTGTAGGTAATCCATTCTTGAAATTAATTCTGATATATTCCCATGGTCTAGATAGAACTGGTAGAGGCATGTAAATTCCTAGCTTCTTATTCATGGGTTTGTTAATGTAACAAGGAATGCAAGACTTGATGTGTCATTAAACATATGTGTGCATGTGAAACTAGTATAATTGTGATTATAATGTGGCTAGAGTCTTTTTCATGCCAAAGTGTCTTGAGGTCTTGGCATAGTGGGCCTCCTAGATGAGTCAATGGTGAGGTATAATGTTAGGAACATAGAGATATTTGAGATTATAGAGAATTTGATCAAACACTCCTAAATTTGTTTACCTTACACTACATTGGTGTAATTTGATACAAATTCCTTGTTAGCTGAGTAAAGAGATACCCAATCTATGAAGTTGTGGCCATGTGTGTCTAGTAATATGATGAGTGTGTGAACCAATGGTTAGCTAAGGAAAATTTCTACATTTTTATCCTTCCATTTATTATAGTTTATCAAGAGATGGAACTATTGTAGGTAAGTCATCCATTTCATGTGTTTCACATTCTCCAAATTTGTATACATTTATAGGAATTGAAGTGGCTTGTGTTTTGAATGAACATTTGTCTCCTTCCCTAGAATGTAGTGTTGACATTAATTGATTGCTTATACAATAGCATATAATTATTTTTGATAGGTGGAATACCTTTATAGTATGTCACTGAACATCTTTGAGTTGTATATGACTAGATTTCCATGGTGTATGAGTGTTGCACTAGTGTGTAGCTAGTTGCATCAATGTAAATTTAGGAGTGTGTAATATTAGGCATTATGAGAATAAGTACTATATAAAGGCATTGTTTAAGTGCCTCAAAATTTAATTATTTCACATGAGTCTAATTTAACTTGGATTTTTCATGTGTTATCTACTTGAGATCCTAATAAATGCATAATAAACCAAGTATAAACCTATGGTAATAGTTAGCAAGTCTAGAAAACTCCTTAATTCTATGAGATTGTGTAGAGTAGGACAATCTTGGATAAATTTGATTCTTTTGGATCTACATGAATTCTTGTGTGATTAATGATTTAGCCTAGGTACTAGATTCTACACATTGTTAAATTTACACTTTACTAAGTTGGATTGGAACTTGTGTTGACATAAGGTGTCAAAGACATGTGAGATGTACTCGAGATGATCATCTTAAGTCTTATTGAAGATGAGAATGTAATCCAAAAAGATGTTGATGAATGAGTTAAGGAAATGCCTAAGTAGATCATCCATCAAGTGTATGAATGTGTTTGACACATTAGTTAGGCTTAAAGTCATGACCAACTATTCATAAAATCCTTCCCATTTCTTGAATTTTATTTTCTATATGTCTTCAAGATGTATTATGACTTGATGGTAACTTGAATTCAAGTCAATCTTGGTGAAGGATAAAGTGATTAAAATTTGGTTGAGGAGGTCTTTAGTGCATTTTAGTAGATACATATTCTTCACCATTATCTTGTTAAGTTTTTTATAAGTCTATGCAGAGTCACTATAATCTATCCTTCTTAGGTGAGAGGAATATCAAACTCCTACAAGGCAAATAGATAGGACTAATCTTTCCCTAATAAATAAGGTCTTGTATCTGGCACCAAATTTTGTCATTCTCCCAAACTATTATTTGATATAGGGGGATATTCATAAGAGGGGATCCAAGGACCAAATAAATGGGGTTTTTTACTACCTAGTGTTTTGTAAAGCCTTAAAATTTTGTAAGGAATTAATTATGATACTCCAATAACTTGTTTAGTTATTGATGATATGATATTATTTGAGTGTTGTGAAATATTAATGTGTGATTTTCCATCTACTGCATAGGTGTGTCAGGTAAAATCATGAGTAACATGAACTTCTATACATGCACAACAAGTTTTCAACATTCCTTGGTAGAGACCAAGGTGACTTTGGTCATGAGAACTAACTCAAATAGGTGGTAGAAATGATCTTACACAAATGTAGTCAAACTTTGTGTCTTGGATTGATAAGAAGCTTCATGGTCATATATATATAGTCTCTCTAATAAGTTGTCATAGACTTATAGAGGTGTGATGTCATACATGACATTATTCTCCATAAGATTGACTTTGTACTAAAAAGTGCACTATTTCTAGACCTGTATATCTTTCCCATAATACACCCACCTAAATAATATGGCTTAACATGCATAGTAGTGGTAATACCAAGGTGTTAAGATGTGGATTATGAAATAATGATATTTTTAATACCACTATCAATTATAATGTGGATAGGATAATTTTTTTCCCAAAACTTGATGTAGAAGAGACATTTGCACTCTTAAAATATGTTGCTAATAGTGGTGATGGTGCTTAGACAAGAGGCATCTAAATCACTATTTTCAATTGGTGTGGGTCCTGATGTATATTGTGTGAGGAAAGAATTATGCACATAACATTAAGAGTCATCATGGGTGGATGAGCAATGGTGATGGTAACACTTATCACTAGACTTCTTCTTGCCTTTATTTGAAGCAACAGGTATAAGAGCCTTTGAGTGTTGTAAAATATTCTATAGTTTCTCAATTTTTTGAGAAGAATAATGATTCTATGAAAGGGGATGTAATGTGGAGTTATGTGAAGGCTACACCTTGTATACTATATTAGATGAAGAGGTGATATGTCACTTCATCTTTGCCATGGATTTGATCTTGTTAGTATTATGATATGCTTGTCCCAAAGTTTTAGAATTCAAGAACTCTAAATTTTAAAAAATATAAGGTGAGAATGCAATGATGTACATTAACACCCTATGTTGTTCAATCAAATTATCTTGCAAGAATGTAGAGTAGTCATGGAATATGTTGGTGTATTCTTCCACTGACTAATCCTTGTATTGTTGTATTTTTTTTGCTTGATCTATTCATATTCAAAGTGTTAGAGAGGGTATTATTCCTCTTTTAGTGCATATAAAAGTCTTTGATGATTTGATTGGAACACACTCTTTCACATGTTGCGCACTAAAGGTATCCCACTAGTAAAAAACTGGAATAGACATATTCAATATTATGAAAGTGATCTTATCAATATTGGTGAAATAGTTAACTAAGAAGTATGCCTCAAGTTGTTGAATATAAGGATCTACTAATTTGGCATCAATATTGCCTTTGAATTGAGGGATGTCTAGATTGACTTATACTTTAAATGGGGTTTATTTCTAAAACCATTTTGGAGTATACTATTGAGATGAATGCAAAGGTGTTAGGTTGAGATTAATCTTTAACTTGTGGAACTGACCAAAAATATTGGTGTGTTGTGCTTTGAGTTCATTAATGATGAGCCTTCAAAATTTTGGGGCTACCTCAAGTTGATTTTAGGCATCAACCATCTTTATTTTAATACAACATATATTTGGAATCTCTAAAATAGAATTAATTATGAAACTTTCTTTCTTTGTGATCTAATTATTATAGGAATATAAATGAATAGAGTGAATATCTTATACTAATTATAGACACACAAATTTTCAAACTTTTATTGATTTCTAACACTTTGTATCTTGCAAGAACGTATAAAGTCTCAATCTCTTTGGGTGCATGTCTTAAAGCATGCACCAAGAAAGGGGTGTACAAACTATTGATGCTTTGTAATATTTTTGTCCCTTTTTCCAATTAACATCTACACATTCATCTCCTGAAAACATTAACCCTAAGCTTATTATTATTATTTCTACCCATTCAAGTCATTTTCCTCTTTCTATCCTCCTTTTCTTGCCTTAATTCCTTTTTTGACTATCAGTTGAACTAGGTTAACCATGGCTGACACTATATAGTTTAGGGTATTTTTAATTTTTTGGGTTTGTTAGCCTTTTGACTGACCTAGCTCAGACCTCGTGAATTATCCATGAAAACACACTGGGTCGACCATGGCTGACCTTGTATAACTAACATTTTTAGAAGGATTTAGGGTAAGACCTACATATATATATATAAGTTCATTTCCAACCGTTTGAAGATAGATAAGTGAAGAAGAATAAGTGTGAATAAACATCTACTTATTGACCATTCTACTTGAGGAATAAAGCTTAAGGTTCCATACTTTACTTAGAGATACAAATCTTGTCTTGTGGAGAATTCTTTTGGATGCATAGATAGGTTGTGTAGCCTAGAGCTGATTTGTATTTGTTATCCTTACATACCAAAATATTCTCTTGTAAGTAACTTGGCCAAGGGAGAGATTGATGCTTAATAGGTTTGTCTTCAAGGTAAGTATTTTTAACTTTATTTCTCCTTTGTAAGAGTATATAGATAATTTAGACATGTTTTTGTCTTCCATGCATTAGAATTATGTATACATTGACATGAGTATGTTTTCTATTCATGTTTATTTTAGTTATTTGTTTTGTTTCTAACCACCACTTTGTGCCACAAACTTTGGTATGCACTAGATTATATTTACTTTCTTGTTTATTAACATAGGTGACATATTAAACCTAAGACTATTTTAGGGTTGTTGTATGATTGTGTTAGATTGTCGGATTTGGAACCCTACCTCACATGGTGTATTGTGACAATTGATCCCCTAATTGGGTCTAACATATTCCCATATTGGTCATGCTCCTACTTAAAAAATGTATTCCTAATCAAAAGTGTAGGCATGCTCTATCTTATCTGAGCCAAGATTGATTTATAGACATTATGAATTTTTTATTACATACATTTAAGTGAAACCAACGTGAATCCTATCCCACCATTGGTTGGATTATCTTCACATTTCCATTTTTGTTTCTTTTTTTGTTAGTATTAGCATTCACTTTAGCTTCACCTTCATATTACATTCTAATGAACCTGACATGAAAATAACCCTTGCAAGATTTATTTCACTTTATTTCATTCTTTTTAGCATTATTTTTATCATATATCTATCATATTGGATTGAATTTATCAATGTTTTTATAATATGTATGCATATATTTTTAGGAACAGGTAATTGGATCGATTTAGATGACCTAGTACAAGTTTTTAGACTTATAAACTTTTAGTTCAGAATACTAGGTTGACCCAATCAACCCTGTACAATTTTAGGCATCCAAAAAACATACTAGGTCAACTTTGGTCGACCCTGTACATTATTTAGGATTCTGAAATAGGTCCGTAAATATCTTGATCAACCTAGTCAACCTAGTTAGTAGGTTTTGTCAACATTTTTCAAGGTTATTGATCAAAAATATTCCTCCTTTGTATCTCTAATCCACCAAGGTTCCTTTCTTTCTTTTTTTTATTACTATCTTTCCTTTCATAGTTTGTAGCCTTCAAAATTTCCCCTACATAGTCAATTAGATTGACCCTATCGACCCAATTCTATGTTTTGTGTGTTGTCTAAAATAACTAGGTTAACCCTAGCTGACCCTATACATTTTCAAACCTTTCTTCCATAGTATAGGTTCGACCCTATTAACCCTATTATGTATTTTTTACATATAGTGTCAACACTATACCTTGTTTCAAGTTGTAATTAATCTCTATATGATAGTAATTAGTTCACACCTTTATTTTGTTATTGCTTACATGATTAGAATAGTTTACATAGTCTAATTATGAGGTTTTTAATTAACCATTTAGTTTTAATATTTCTATTTTATGCACACATAAACAAATCACATAATCTAAATAATCACTTTAACATTTATCTACCCAAGGCCAACCTAGTTGGATTTCATTACTAAGGGGGAAGTCAACTTGATACTCTGGTTAAGTATAAAGCATGGTTAATTATATATTTTGGCTAAGCACTTGACACCCTTATTGATAATGTGTGTGAAGTGAGGAGGTAGGCCCTAATACCAACTATGTATCATTACCACTATAGTCCCTTTCAACCTAAACTACCTGAAACCATCATTAGATTACTCTCTAGTTCCTTGCTTTATAACCAAATTCCCATCACATTTAAAATCATTTATTAATACTCTAATAAAACATTTTAGTTTGACCAATTAGTTAGCTCTTTACTTTTCATGTTGATTGCTTGATCTTTGCTCAATTGTGTGTGCAAAAGCTTGCATTAGCCAGTGCTAGTGCAAGGTTTTATTTTGTGTTCTTTAATTGGATTGGTTAGCATTGATCCGATTGAATGTGTGTTTCCCTTCAGTTCTTACTTTCCTATATTACCTACAAAAATTGTCTTATTTTATTTCATAACCTATTATCTTTTTTTCTTTTTTCCAGTCTATTGTACTAAGTCAACCTAGTCAACCTTGTACCTTTTTCCATATTTTGTGCAATATAAAAGATCAACTTGTACTATTTATAGCCCTTTTTACCTCTTTTACCAATATCTATGCAATGTATTGAGTTGACCCAATCAACCCTATATAATTTTGTAGTCCCTATTTTTGTGCTTGGTTGACCTAGTTAACCTTGTACTATTTTAGCCACTTCTTAGTTCTTTTCTTTCTAATATTGCTTCCTTTCCCTTCATCATGAACTTTCTATTTGGTAGTGATAATAAGTTGTAGTCAATAGATATGATGAACTTTACCAATCCTCATAGGGTTTCCCATAGAAAAATTAGGGTTCCTCTCTTGGATTCTAATAATGTTCATATTTCCACTTGCACAATGAACTATGGGACCCCTCTTAATACCTCTTCAGAACACAATCCTCTTTTCTCATTATAAAAATAAATTGAGTTAGAGTATACTCCTAAAATTATCTTATTTATCTCTAAATTTCCTTATCATCAAGGAAAATATCCTTCTACCATTTACAATATTATGACTAGTGGTCAAATTGAAGGGCCTCATTCACCTACTCCTACATTCTCAAATAGATTTGGGGGTACCACTTTCTTTTATTCTCAACCTCTTCCTTCAATTTTGACCCCTTCTCATACCATGACTTCCTCTTCTCTAACTTCTTCTACCTCCATTCCTAGTATCTAAACTTACATGATGGGTTCTACATCTAGTGGGCCTTTCTTATGATCCACTATCCTTAATCCATATACTAGTGCTTTATTTTCTACCCAGGGCAATCATGCTTCTAGTGCTTCTTCCTTGAAACCATTCACTAGTCCATCTTTTGATACATAAGCAAATTTTACCATGAGTGCATCACATTTTCCTAATTTTTATCAAGATCTTATCAATACCAATAATGGTACCCAAGCCACTAATACCAACACTAATGCCAATCCTAATTATTCTAAAAATGCTAATAAAACACATCAAATTTTATTGAAAACTCTCAATAAAATGAATACCTTTCAAGGTCATAACACAAATCAAATGATGAGAATGAAAAACCACCTTCTTCATCTTCAATATCATTCAAAACCAACATCTTGGGGCATACATAACAAGAATGTTCCCCTTCTTCCTCTTTGATATTCTCAAGGAAATATCATTTCTTAACCTCCTTTATTCAATAAAACCATTAAGCATCTACAAAATTAACCTCTCACTACTCAAATTTTTATCATTAACATAGGAGGTATAACACCTACAATTTCTTATAATGGATCAACTGATCCCACCTTTCATCTTAAAAGATTTAGAAATATTTATAAGGATTTGGTTAAATTAAACACCTTTGTTGCTACCAATCTCCTTACCAAATCCCTCATAAGTGATTCCTTGGATTGTTACAATCAACTTAGACAACATTACATTACTAGTTTGGAGGATTTAGTGAATGCTTTAGTGAAATATTTCCAAATGAGTGATCTTCCTAAAAACACTTTAGCCTATTTCATAAATTGCAAACAAAATGAAAATTAAACCATTCAAGCCTTTGTTAAAATATGTAAGACTTAAATAAATATGAACATAACATGGCTTAAGACAATATTTTCCATCTCTTTACTAATTCCCTTTTTCCTAAATTATAATATCAAGTCTACACTCTCTCTTCATGACCTTGGAGGAGGCAGTGACCGAGATAAATGTCAAGATTTCTTAATGCTTCAATTTGAGCCACCCAAACCTTCTATGGTTCATCATTTATTACTAAATAATAAAAAATACAATATTACCAATGATGGTGTTACTAATTATTATGACACCATTCATAATGATCAAGCTATCATTCCTAATCCTTCTTTGAAACTAGCTCCCCATTCTCAACAATATAATAATCCTCATTTTTCTTCACCAAACAACATTAACATTCACAAACCTCTATCATTATCTAAATTTATTAAGCATCTACCTAGTCCACTTCAATGAGAGCTTGATCTTACTCATACTATGAAATCTTGGTATGATCCTAACAAGTTTTGTTGGTTTCATTCTAGTTGGGGTCATTATCATGAGTCCTATAGACAAATTCATAATTTAACAATGGATTTTCTTCTTGGTCCTAATTTTGATCATTATTCCATTATTTGCAAGCATAAACAAAATTATGAAATTTCTTTTAAGGACTATAAATCACATGATAAAAATCAAGCCTTGAATCAAGCAAAAATACATTTAGCTATCTATAAAGACCCTCTCCCTAATCACCAATCAATTCAAGACACCAAAGATAGGCCCACCCATTCCACCAATAATTTTTAAAGTCTTATTGAACCAAATTTTGAAGATAATGTGGTTAGAATGACTAATATGTGAAGATTGGTGGCTTTCATCAATTCCCAACCTATCTACACTCCTTATTCATTTAGAACATATTGTGTTATCCTGGATTCTTCTCCAACTCATTTAAATGAGTTGGGGTAAGATGATCTTATTACTTTTTATTATTTAATTTATGGTTCTCCCTTGGATAAAACTTCCAGTTCCATTTATACCATTCTTCCATCATCTTCCAATACTAATGATAATTAAATTTCTACTAACACTTCTTCTAAAAATTCTCAAAATCAACTTGAACCAACTAATTCATCATCTCAACATGATTTACAACCTTGATCCAAATCTTCT
Organism: Torreya grandis; assembly: GCA_037957365.1. Classification (NCBI taxonomy): domain Eukaryota; kingdom Viridiplantae; phylum Streptophyta; class Pinopsida; order Cupressales; family Taxaceae; genus Torreya; species Torreya grandis. Next base: position 96,716 of record JARHVA010004245.1, read on the forward strand.
TCTCATTATTATCAGCAAAAATTTCAATTTACTTTGGCTCCTCCTTTTTGGGACCTCCTTAACCATTACACACCTATATCTAACAACCTTCTTATGGGCTATGATGAGTGGGATCCCATTGTAGATCTCACTAATATCCTATCCTAGATTCTATTCCTTGAGATTATGAGGACTTCTCCCCATCATAAAAACCATCTTATGCAACTATTATTTGAGATGAATGTCCTTTGTCCTCCCCTCATACGATAGGAGGTAACTTTATCTAGTTTTGAAGATGGTATTTACAATAATGTGAAGAGATGTCTAATAACCTTGATGAAACTATAAGCACTTCTCTTTCTTTAAAATTTCCCATAGATTCTATGATTCCTAACAATATTTTTCTTCACTTATATGATCCTTCATTATTTATTAGAATACAAATAGGAGATATCTAAATTAAGAAAGAATTAATTGACAAGGGTTTTGGCATGTGTGCCACTTATCTCAATTTCATTAAGACTCTTAGATATTATGAAAGCAATCTCAAGTATACATGCAACACTTATTAAGGATATGATAGAAGGTAAATGCCTCCTTTAGGTTGTGTGTGGATTCCCATTACCATCCCACCTATCACAATCTATGTGAAGGTGATGATCTTTAACTTCCCTCTTTCTTATAATATCTTGCTTGGTAGGCCATGGACGCACCCCATGACAGCTATCACTTATTTTTCCTACCAATGCATTAAATTACACCATAGTGGAGACATTTATAGGATTTAAGGTGATATTAACCCTTATAATTTTGAATAATTCTAGCATCATGGTGTCTTCAATATTCCTACACTTGAACCTTTACCAAGTGTTTCATCTCATGAGTCAAAATGTCTCAACATTCCCATTAATTCAACTTGAGGTTATAGTGGGCATCTTGAGCTCATTAGTAACATTATTCCTAATCTTTTAGACTCCAATGATGATGATATTGATGAGATTAACTTAAAGATCAAAACTTATGTTCTCTCACCTCATCTCATCTCGTAGCTTCCTCCTTCCTTTTAGCCTCATTCTCATAAGCTTCTTTGCAATGACATTCCTATTGTCTTAACTAAGAATAGGCATTATATTCACCATGCTTATTCAAATTACAAGGTTATCCCTACCTATGTCATTGATCTGTACACCCTGGATTATGTTGATGGATATTACTTAGATGATCTATTATTAGGTAGTCTTGTCCAAGCTTATGATACTGAGATTATTCATTATAATTCTTCTTTACTTAAGTATTTTTGTGTATCTCATCATTTTAATTCACTTATATTTCCTATTTTTTGTATTTTCCCCTTTTATCATAGGGTATAGATGGTGTTGACACCTCTAGTTTTTGTGAAGCATTGTAGGACTATGCTCATGGATCATGCTATGATTGGGCCTTACTATTTTGATAGGTACCTTAAACCTCATATCTAGTTTACCCCTAAGGTTAGTGAAAATATCCTTATACCTTGTGTAGATACCACTCCTCCCTTAGTAGAGCCCACTATAGTTGAGCCTATTTCCACTCCTATTATTGCTGAGCCTACTCCTATTTCTAATTCTATTACTCCTTCTATTGAGCCTAGTTTTATTCCTTCCTCATCATCACCCTCCCTTGGTGATGGTTTGATTAATTTACATAAGATGGCTCCTCTACCCACCAAATGGGATGATGAGTTTTATTCGGATTCTTCTACTCCTATTTTATATCCTTTTATGAGTGCTTCTACTAAAACCTCTCACAAGTGTATTTATTGCTTTTATGGGATAGACAATCATTCTTTCACCCATTGTTGTAAGTTAGGATAATATATTCATACCTTAAATCCTTATTCCCCATAATTAGATAATTCCATACCTCCCTCAAAGGTACTTCCAAAATATCTACTTAAGCATGTGAGGTATATTGTTTATGTCATCTATGTGGCACCCATCATACTGATCATTATCACATCCTTCAACAAAATCTTAAGTATAACCATATATTCATTCCCAAACCTTAAACCACTCCTCCCATAGGTCATACCTACAATAAGTCTCCTCTTTATTCTCTCATGGCTCTGCCTCCTATGGTTCCATCATCTCTTATGGTCCCTTCAGCACCTTTTGTGCCTCCACATGTGATTCCTTCACCCGTGGATCTTCCCTCACTTGTGGATCCTTCTCCACCTATGAGTCCCTCACTTGTGGATCCTTTTCCATTAGTGACTCTTGCATCTCCCTTAGAGCCTTATCCCACACATTATCTTGACCACCCCTTGCCTAATTTCCCTCCTCAACATGATCCTTCAAGCATTCCTACTTTTTATGTAAAGGATACTAGAAAATAAATATTGCCCAGTATTCATTAAAGATTGATGAGACACTAATAGTAATTTATCTCCAACTTCATAGAGATTTATTTGATGTCTTTGATAATGTGTGTTGACAAATTTATCATTATTTGTGATCACATGCAAGCTGATTTCAAATTTTCATTTGGATTGGACATGTGCTCCAATCTTATTTTTATCTATCTATTATATCATTTGACACTATGCCAAATTTTTACTTATCATATATGGTGATCTTACTTATTATAGTATATCTTGCTTATCTCATCATTTATATTTTGCATATGATTATATTCTTTATCATTGTTTATTCTCTCTTGCTTGAGTTTTTCTCAAAACTCTTTTCTTTCCTCTTTATTATTGTATGCTTTCTTATCTCCAATTTTCATAGTTAATTATCATTATTACTTGGTTATACAAACCTTGTTCCCTTTGGTCATTTTCTCCTTTTTACCATGTGATCAGTTAGTAAAAAATCCTACTCATTACTATCTCCTTAGACTAGTTCACTTTTTTTGGATCTCCTTTTTCCCTTATTCCTTTTTTCCACAAACTAATCATATACATGATTGAGTCTTGAGTTCACACGTTAATTCATTATCAAGCCTAAGTGTCTTAGTCAATCATTATATTTGGTTACTTAGCTTCCTTTAGACTTAGCCTATAGCTCATTCATGTGTATCACTTCATCTCTCATGTTTGGTCATTCCAAATCCATATGGAGGAGGAATATTAAAAATCCATAAAAAGTTAAAAGACAAATCATTTAAATAAAAGGAAATGATATCAAAAGGCAAAATTATTCTTAAAAGTCCAATCACACTAAAAGACACGATTCTTAGCACATTTACTTATTTTATTCAAAACTCAAACTCCATAGTTGGCCTCATGGTAGAGTTGAGGTCTTTTGGGGTGAAGTAGGCTAGTAGATTAGAAGAGGATAATAAAAAAATATTTTAGTGCTACCTACTTTCTCACATAAGTACCCAATCTTTTTAGTAGACTGATGAATCTATAAGGGGTCCTAAATAATGAGGAACACATCATGGGAATGTATGTATATTTTTCATTTTCTTGTACCAATCTACCTTCATGAGTTGATCTTATTAGTATGCCTATTTTACTACAAAGATTTATATATGTAGTGAACATGTTTCCTTTGTACATAGATGACCATTAGTCACTTAGTTTCTTCTCTTGTCCTTAATATGCCTCTTGTCTCCTAAGGTCTTCTCATAAGATGCCTAAGTCTTTCTTCTTACACTCCCTTTTCCACTCCCTATATCCCTCATATTTCATTTAAAAAAATATTTTTTTGTCTACTGATCACTCCCCTTGGGATTTCATTTGTGAGTTATATTGTAAGATCATAGATAGGACCTATCCATCCTCACAAATTACCATCTTTTTACTTCCTATTACCTACGTCCTTGATTACCTAATTTTTCTTATTTATTCCACCCCAGTGTTGTTCTCTTTGTGAGTTACATTATAAAACTACATATAAGACTCAACATTCCTCACAAAATTTTCTAAGACCCAAGTCACAATCCAAAATTACATGTGTCAAATATGAGATAATATTTGATTGATTATGAAGTTACACACCATTGACATGCTTCCTAGATTTATTTAGTGTGTTTTATGCTTACTTTATTTCTTTCACCTTTTTATCTTCTTATTTTTTGAGTGCATGTAAGAATACAACCATTTATTGAATCTATCATACTTCCCATCTTAAATTAGTGTGATAAATTTAAGACCAATATTTTGCCAATTTTATTTTTGTCTTATACTTCCCAACATGATATAGTATGATTGATTGACTTAATTTTGATTTGTTTTTATACCATTTGTGACCTTTTACATACCTTCCATTTTATTACATTATTGTCATACTTCCCAATGAAAATTAGTATGATTTTAATTGTTTTAATTTGGTGTAAATATCATTCACTTTTATTTAAAAACAAGTCCCTTTTTACATCTTGTTTTACCATTTATTGGTTCTTTGTACTTAGTCATTTTATTATTATTACACATTTCTCAGCTTGAAATAGTGTGTAGTACATTTTCTTGATTGATTATATTTTTCCAAGTCATTTTTGACTATTTATTTTTACCATGCATGTGTTTTTCATAATTCTAGAAAAGAAACCACGTCTCATATATTTCCTATAGAATATACAATAAAGCTAAACACATGTGCTAGAAGGAAATATAACCAAAACATCCACAAACACAACCAGAATAAACCATAATGACAACACACACAATCAACAACAATATTCCAAAATGATCCATATAGATATATAGACACACACACACACACACACACACACACACACACACACACACACACACACACACACACACACACACACACACACACATCATAATTTTTGATATGATAAATACAATCATATATAATGCTCTATATCTATGGTTGGGTCCCATCCTATCTATTTCTTGGCCTAACCATGGTGCCTATTGAGGCCTCAATCTGACTCTTCTAAATACTATGCTATAAGGAGGTTATCTAGGATATCAATCCCTCTACCTATCCTTATAGGTACGCTACCCACACCTATGACTCTATCAATTGGGTCCAAATATATATCATCTACACCACTATGGCTAGATGTACAAATCTTTCCTCAGCTAGGGCCTACTATGTCTGCATCTTACCTACACCCATATTTATTAGTGGTTGTATCCTCTCTCTCTATGCCTGTATCTATCTCACTACCTCCCCAACTAGTCTAAATTAGCTCACCTAAGCTAGGAAAAATGGTGCATTGGGGTCCTCCAATATAGTTTGGTAATATGGCTATAGAGTCTCATCCAAGATGTCATGGAATTATCCCATCACTAGGGAACCCCATCTCTCCTCTTCATCCTTAGCCACACCTAAAAAATCACACTAGATGGATATTAAAACACTATCATATCTTAAAATATCTATCCATATCTATTTCTAAATAATAACTTAAAGTAATAATTTAACCATCTTTTCATACATGTCTATGTCTTGGCTACTATGGTCTCACCATCTGCATGACCACCTAACACACTTTCCCCATCTACGTGGTCTCCTAATACCTCCTTTGTAAGCCACCTCCTTAACTCAAATGCCTTTATCATAGCTCGTGTCTATCTTATCCTAAACTTGAGTAGTCTCTCTATCATCCATTCTTCCTTTAGATCCTCTATTAGCTCATCGAAGATGACATTGATCTTTGCTATCTCCTACTACCTCCATCATCATCATGTCTATGATAGCCATAACTCCTACTATGGAAATGATAGTGGTACATATGGTATATCTACCTCTACCTCCCTATCCTCCTACTCTACTCCCCATCATGCTCAACCAATCCATGGTCACTCATGATGTGGTCTAAGTATCGATATCATTATTTATGGTCTGAGTCCTCTCCTCCCCTACAACTTCTCACATAATGAGCCCACTAATCAGGTATCAATATTGATGTTAATATATGAGGTAGGCCCATCTATGTTGGCACCCATGTCATCAAATGTTCTCTTCACCACATGTAGTGTCCAATAACCTTTGTCCTCTCTATCATTGGTGCAATTATGTGCCAGTTTACCCATGTAGTCATTATGTCTCTATATGACTACCACATTATGTCTATATGGCTGATTGATTATAACAATATAATGTGGGGTATGACCTGTGCTACATAGTCTTCCCTCTATATTTGTACATGATGTGACATATGATCGACTATATGGGATAAGCCAACTAACCAATACATAGGAAACCTATCATATATTCAAGTTGCCAACAATATGATTGATCCCATGGTCTTCTACCCTCTAATAAACATATCATACAGATCATGCATGAGATGGACCTAGATGATAAATCCTAGATCATATATTAATTTCTCCTTTAGTATCATCCTACTTAAGGCTATTACAAATAGTGGTACCTTTCCATCAAGATTGTTACATAACACCCACTATGTCACAAACCCTATCATAAATTTTTGAATATATAGAATCTATGATATATATAAATCATCCATATTAACTCTCTACCCTCCCAAAATCATCTCTAAGTCTATAGCCCATATGGTTAATGCTCTCCTCTCATCTATGTTATTTGATATCCTTATGGTCACCAGTGCTCCTATTATGGGTAGCTTGAGGATGACATGTACATCCTCTAGTGTGATGGCCACCTCTATCACATCCCCATCCACCTCCCATTCAAATGTGTTAGTCAATCATTCCCAAAAATTGAATAACATGACTAACATATTTGAATTCATGGGGATCCAACACATATTAGCTATGCATTTTATACCTATGGATACTAGTATAAGCCTATCTCTATCTAAAAATCACTCCAATAACATTGGTAACCAAGCCATATCCACTAATATATAGAACCTTCATCATCTTTGTAACCAAGAAACAATAAAGGATGTATCAGTTCCTTCATGTCATGTATAGTCACAATACATTACTTTTACATTTTTACATAACAAATAAGCCTAATTACTTTCATTCTTATTCATTTTTTTAATTTTACCCTATTTCTATCCTACTCAGTCCTTCTTGTCCTCCTTTGGTCATTTTAAGCAATTCTCACTCTCTTTCAACTTTTTTCATGTTTTCTATGCTTATTCTGGTTCTTTGGTCAATCTAGTTCGACCAAAATTTCCCTATTTTTGCCTTAGTTGACTCCAAAATCTTAGTCAACCATCTTATTTCCCCTTCCTAGTGTTGCATTACCAATCTGGACCTTGTGAATCAGTTGGTAAACTACATTAGGGTTTTATCCTATAGAATGTATAGGGTTGACCCATACCTACTAGGTTGGCACTGTGGATTTTGCCCAATTTTAGCTTACTGGGTTGATTGGGTCAACCTAGTTCATTTTGCCTATCGACCACTTGTATTTTCTTTAAAAAGTGCATTTTTATTACTTTATTTCTAGTTTCTCTAAACCCATTTCCCATCTTCCTATTTGCTACCCATAGAAGCTAATTTTGACTCATTCTAATATCTATAAATTCTTACAATTCAAAATTACTTAAGATTTAGTTAATTAAATATAAAACTCAAAAACTAGTTTGAGATTCTTAGTTGCATACTTGTGCATCTGTTACTACTTCTAGAGCCTCTCCCTATCTAGCCTATCATCTTCTCATCATCCTATCTTTTTTATCTCTAGATCTCTCTTTTCTCTCCTTCACAAGTCAAAATAACAAATGACTTGTATTTTCCCCTATTTAAAAACCACTTTTAACAATTCAAATTATTCAATTATTGTCCTTTAGATTCCTTATTTTTCATATATATTTATTTTTATTCATTAATTTTCAAATCTATAAAATACATTAGATTTGTTATGATGTATATATTATTTTCCACTATTATATGCTTATCTTCCAATTTTTTCATTTTTGGCTATTTTTTGCACCAACTTCTATAGGTTTGCCTAGTGTTCTTCACACTAGATGCCTTCACATCTCTTACAATATATATATATATATATATATATATATATATATATATAACTAAGTTAAGTAAAGGTATTTGTTTTTCAATTTTATCCTTTCCTTTATCTTATTTTCTACTTATTACACTTTACTTATCATTAGTGTTGTGTGTTATCATGTTCTTTTCTCGAAGTACCATCCCATGTTTCACTTACATGACATGTGATGAGATTTGAGTGAGGCATATGTATACAAATAATATTTCAAAATTTTATTGATTACTAACACTTTGTATATTGTAGGAACCTATCAATTCTCAATATTTATATGTGCATGCCTTAAGGGGTGCATCGAGAAAGGGGTGAGTAGACCATTGGTGTTTCATAAGATTGTTGTCCCTTTTTCCACTTGCCATCTACACACTCATATCCTAAAAACATTAACCCCAACATTATTCTTCTTAGTTCTACCCATTCCAATCATTTTATTCTTTTCATCCTCCTCTTCTTTCCTTAATTCCCTTTTTGACTATTAGTTGAACTAGGTCAACCATGGCTAACCCTATACAATTTAGGTTATTTTTCACTTTTTGGGTTTGTTATCCTTTCAACTGACTTAGCTCAGACCTAGTGAATTATCCTCAAAAACACATTGGGTTGAACATGGCCTACCCTATATAGCTAAAATTTTTGGAAGGATTTAGGGTAATATCCACCTATATATACAAGTTCATTTCCAATTATTTGAAGATAAGGGAAGAATAATAAGTGTGAACAAACATATACTTATTGACCATTCTACTTGAGGAATAAAGCTTAGGGTTCCATAATTTCTTGGAGATACAGATCTTGTCTCATGGAAAAGTATTTTAGATGCATAGATAGGTTATGTATCCTAGAGCCTATTTGTCTTTGTAATCCTTACATATCACAATAATCTCTTACAAAGCACCTTGGCCAAGGGAAAGATTGAGGCTCGATAGGTTCATCTTCAAGGTACATATTCCTAACTTTATTTCTCCTTTGTAAGAGTAGATAGATAATGTAAATGTGCTTCTCTCTTCCATGTATTAGGATTACATATACATTGATGTGATTATATGTCTTTTATGCATGTTTAGTTTAGTTTTTTATTTTGTTTCTAACCCCCACTTTGTGCCACAAGCTATGGTGTGCACTAGATTATATTTACTTTCTTGTTTATTAGCATAGGTGAAATATTTAACATATGACTCTTTTAGGGTTGTTTCATGATTATTTTAGACTATAGGATTTGGAACCCTACTTCACATTATGTATTGTGATAAGTGATCCCCTTATCAGGTCTAGTGCATCCCCATATTGGTCATGCTCTTGCTTAACAAATGTATTCCCAATCATAAGTGTAGGTATATTCTATCTTCTCTAAGCCAATATTGATTTATAGACATGATGCATTTTTGATTGAATACCCTAATGGTCTACACCATGGGGCCCAAAACTGAGTGTATATGGGATAACCAAGTTTGGTTATGTAGAGTGAATGCATGGAGAATATTTAGATGGAACAATAAAACACACATTTAATGGAGTAGAAGTATTAATTTAAGGAAATGTAACTTATATTCATAAATTAAAGGACTGGGAAAATAATGTACAATGTCTATAGTATGTGTATACAAAATATATTCATAGATAAATTTAAATATGTTAAGACTATGTATTGCATTGACATTGACCATGTTATTTTAGCTACATGTGTCATTATAAGATCAATAATTACTACTATACAACTACCAAGGAGGGTGTTTATAGGCAAATTTATCTCCTATCATATATGGTAGTTATAAATAGTCTTAAAAGTTAATGTACACATTGTCTTCAATGATTCCTAGTCATATGATCTTTGATTGGAAGCTAATAGCTAGTCAGGCCACATTTTGAATCATGTAGTCATGACATGCTAACACATGGTTATACTAAGTTGGGACTTGAAGTAAAAGTGAGTATATGAGTAGATGCCCATGAGGCACATAATACTATAAGTTGTGAGGTGCATAGTGAAGTGTGTAAACTAAGATCTAAGGTGACCATTGCATGAAAGTCTATGAGTAGGTGTGAGACTTATGTGTAAAGTTGTGAGAAAATTTTGGGAAAAGGAGTGTGCATGATTGCATGAATGAGAGGTGTGAACTTTTCATAATAGAACAAATGAGGAGTGTATTAAATTATAAAGTCTTGTTACTAAATTCCTAGTGCCATAAAGAGACTCTCCCAAAAAATCTTGTAAGGATTCCTAACTTTATCCACTATTCTACCAAATTTGGAATCATTTCCACCTACACTAGTTCCCCAGGTAAGCTAACTCCAAACCACATAGGCCCTCCACTATTAAAATATTCCAAAGTCTAGTATAATTAGGGATAAATCTATATTTGACCTTGATATTTCTGCCATGAATGCTAGCATTTATAGACTACCCTTTAAAACACTAGTTTTTCCCATTCTAACATGACCCATCTTATCCTGCTTCCCTTTGCTCCAGTGGTGATGAGTATTCAAACTCCTTCCTTTCAATTGGTATTAGCCATGTTTGGTGTCTCTAGTGACCTAGTTACTTATATCTATCGTATAACCCAATTACAACCTTATTCAACACCACTAGCATGGTTTGAACCATCCATAACTCTCAACCCAACCTTATATGTTATCTCAACTCTTGATAGGTATAAAATCCTAATTTAACCTATATTTTTTATGGTTCCTATAGTTACAATTATCAAAATGGAATAAATGGCTCATGTTATGGACTTAGATTATACCATATCTAAGAAAATGATTGTTTAGGTCCTCTACTCAAATCTAGTCCAACATGGGAATGACTCTAGGCTATGGGTTACCTAATCTTGGGTCAGAACTCTAGGATTTTTAATGAGGCTAGATCCTATAATGTATCACTTAACTCATTACACTAAAACCTACTAATTATTGGGGTGAAAAGGGAGAGAAATATAACTAAAAGGAAAATCTAAACTAATGTTGGTGATGCACCTTAATTGATTACTCGTCCACTCTATTTGAAATTATAAAAACACTAATGAGACAAGAAAACAGATGAATCTATGAATCTAAATGTCTATTATGCATCAATATTTCATGCAGAGGTTCAATAAGTGATCAAAACTTGAGGGAAGTGATGGAAAGACCTGATTTAAGGTACCAATATAGATAATTTATCCACTTTATAGCTTTAATCAAATGACATTAAACACTAAACATGACCTATATAACAAGATAAACTAGTATCTAGGTGAGATCAAGACTTGACAAGGGAGATATTTCTACCACATATGCAAATCAAACTAACATTAACACACTATACTAAAACAATTAAGTCTAAAATAATCATCTATTTATCTCAGGAGGTTACAAAGATCAATCTTGGCATATTTTAGTCATGCCAAAGAGAGGGATCATTTTCAAGGCTAAGAAGCCTATATTTATAGCAGAATGAGATTAAAGAGATGGGGATCATGCATAGAAGGATAGAGAAGGGAGAATAATGACCAATATTTCCAATCATTCTAAAATTAATGACCTTATAAAATATCATATTGCCTACGATTATTTCTAAAAGGTGGCCATAACACCTGTATCAATCTCTTTCAATTTGTTTTTATCCTGTATTGATCCTCCTTATACTTAGAATGGTGCGATCAATTCATTTGAAAGCTAAATTTTGACATTGAATTAGTTATAATAGCTATATCAATCTATTATGATCTTATTACAACATTGATTAATCTTTATTGGTTCATTTTTGGCATGTAATAATGGAGAGTAGGGTCATAATCATGTTATTATCTTTGGTGATAAACCCGTCAAAACTGACATGTCTACCTTTGTGACATCCCCTTGAAATATTTGCTCTAGTTCAACCTCAACTGTGTTTGACCTCTAATCAAAGTATCATGTATTAGAATTTAATATCAACCATTGATATTGATTTTAAATCCTTGATCATGCCATTTATTAGTGATGAATCCCTTTTTAGGATCATATTGTCAGTCTATCTACTTTTGCACTTGTGCCATGTGGTGACCTCATGTCCATCCTTAATAATATTGATTGTTTGACCATATACACACTATTTATCCTCTTTTGTATGGTTTTTATGTGCTCTATTTATTTATCTATAATTCCCCATGGTCTTGATACTTGGTAGCTTCTCATTTGATTTTGGTATCTACTAACTTGTTAGCCTTTCAACTACCATTAATCTAATTTGGTATGATGGACCATGTATTGTTTATCAGCTTAGAACCAATGGATTTGTTAGTCACCACATACCATTATATCTTCATTTAGATACCCAAGATATTTACACTTGTCATTCCCATGATTATCATCAGGAACATTTGAATTTAAATGACTATTTCATGAGGCCCAAATTTAATGTCTATGTGCATGACCCACTCTACAATTTCAATTTTGTAAGCTTATATCTTGAGATATAAAATTAATCAAGATACAAAATTTTTAGGGTACATTATTGGCATGAAAAAAATCATGTCCATGTGGTCTTTTGGCCTTGTCTAATTTCTTAAGTGTATTTATCAAATGTGTAACTAGACTGGCCTATTTGTCCCTTCATGATGTGCTTATGATGGTCTAGTTATTATGGACTCATGCAAGAAATTTTTGTCTCTTTAAAAGGATCAAATGAGCTTATAATACATTTTACAACTTGATTCATCCCCTAAATTCTTGAAACACCACGAGAACCTACTGGTCTTTTTATTTTACAATCCTAGACCTGTTTCCAAGCCTACTTCCCAAGGATCAACAAATTGCACTTTAAGCTTGCTTAAAGTGTTTCAAAATATTTATAAATAATATGATATTATTATTTTCTTAATTTTGGTCCACTCATTATATCCATAACTCTTCTCATCTTCTTATTCTAGATTAGGAAAATTTTGGTATGTAGGCCAAATTTGCCCAACATCTTTGGTGACTCAACTGGGCAACATGCCTACTATGCTTGAGAACTCAAACCATTTACATGACTCTTGGACTCACAAAATAATGATAAATCTGATCCATGACTATAAATAACCCCCTAACTTTAGAAAGGGTAACTCCCACCAAAACAAAAAAGAAAACACAAAAAATAGGGAAACTAGCTAAACAAAGTAAAAATAAACATACAAACGTGTTAAGGTAGCACTTGGAGGGAAAAAAGAAGAAAAAATAATTTAACTAAATGTGATAGGGCATGATCCACCTAGATCAAAATGGAAATTCATGACCTCACTCACTCTAAAAGATGGTATAAGTTGCAAAGCAATATGCTTATTGAAAATGACCTTTGATGAGGCACTCTTCTTGCCTACTAACTCTCTCAGCATCTTCTTAAGTAAGTTATCATTAAAAAACCAATCAACAACAAAGAAAAACTCATCTTACACTTTAGGATATTTTTCATACTAATTTTCATCTACAACCTCATCAAGTGATACCTCATCTATGCATTAATCTAAAGTGATCTCATTCCTAACTCTATCTGCTACAAGTTCATCTAGATCTTTAAAGAGATTTGAATATTCAACCGAATCTATATCATGATCCTGAATGAGTGAATCTTGATAAAACTTCTCATAAACATGTTCCTCAATGGGTAATATATCCCTGCAAATCTCTTCAATCTCTTGTAGAGATTCAAGGTACAATTACCAATCATATTTTTATTCTTCATTCTGATAAACTCAAATAGGACTAGTTTGAAAGGTATCTTGATACTTCTCAAAAGGATATCTCTCAAACTCATTGATGACTTTAGCTTGTACTAATTTATTTTGGAGTCCTTCCACATCAAGATCATCTTTCTCAAGTAGATTTGAGATTTCTTCTTCAATATCAGATACAACCTTATTCTCACCAGTTCCTCAAGTGAATTATAAAAGAAAAAATCTTCCTTATACAAAAATTGAGACATATTCCTCACACCCTTCAATAACTTGACCCATAACTTCAATCTCTTTTTCATACCTCCATCGAAAAATCTCCTCCTAAAGAAGGGAGATGGTGGGAGGGTGATGATATTCATTTACTTGAGAGGAGGTATGAAGCATGGAAGGTTGAGCATGATCATATTTTCGGATCAAGATGGAAATGGAATCATCTAGGGATTTTTGAAGAGGAGGGAAAGATAAACTCTTAGAGACCTCTACATTATGTTCCTTACACTTGGTCATCACCTCATCAAAGTCTAAAGCATCTTTGTCCTCATAGATAACTTGAGTTTAAGGGATGGGCAAGGAAGAAATGGAACTATAAGAAGTCTTAGTCTCTTGAATAGGCATATGAGTTTGCTCTTGACTCCAACTAGGTAGCTCCCTTGGCTCAAATTGAGTATGGTTAAGCACTTCATGAAAATGAGGAACACAAGAATACTGGTAGGGAATAAAAGAGAGTTCTTGAGATAACTAGTTTAACTCACCTTTCTTCCTCTCCCAAGCCTCCATCTTCTCCAATACAAGATTGCATAATTCATTCCTCTCCTCTAGATCATTGAATACATTTAGAAACAACCCATTCACTTCCTCAAACTGAGAATTTGAAAAAACTTCGCATATGCTAGTAGTTTGAGCTCTATTTTATCCATTCTCTCTTGGAGACAAGGATTATCATATATAACATCATATTCATATGGGGAAGGTGAAATATTGTTTTGAGATTGATATGTTTCACAAGGGGATAAGGATCATACTCTTGACAATAAGGATCATAAGAAAAGTGATAAGGCTCAACATAGCTTGGATAAAACTCTTGGTAAGGCCGATTAGGCTTATAAAAAGGATCATATGTATCATGAAAATATTGGTATGATCCATCATGGGGATGATAAGGAAGTATAACATAGTTTTCCTCATATACAACCATGAAAACAACATCAAGATAGTGCAATGAAAATAAACTTACCTAGAAACTATGTTTGGACTATTAGAAGCAATTGCTTGAGCTTGGAGATACCAAATTATTTAAAATAAATTCTATAAAACTATTTTTTCACCAATACCAAATCTAGTGGGTCCCATCAAGCATGCAAGAACTATTAGGGACTTAGATTTCACCCTAGTTAAACAAAGGATTGTTCAGTTCCTCTACTAAAATTTAGTCCAACATGGGAATGACCCTATGTTATGGGTTACCTAATCTTGGGTTAGACTTCTAGGATTTTTAACAAGGCTAGCTCCTCTGATGTATCACTTATCTCATTTTCACTAAAACCTACTAATTGTTAGGGTGAAAAGGGAAAGAAAGATAACTAAAAGGTAAATCTAATCTACTATTACTGATGTACCTAAATTGATTACTCATCCACTTTATTTGAACTTCCAAAAACACTAATGAGACAATCAAAACACTAAAGCTACAACTCCAAATGTCTATTATGCATCAATATTTCATCTAGAGGTTCACCAAGTGATCAAAACCTAAGATAAGTAATGGAAAGGCCTCATTCAAGGAACTAATACAATAAATGTATCCACTTTATAGCTTCAATCAAATGACATTAAACAGTAAACATGACCTATATAACAAGATCAATTAGTAGCTAGGTGAGATCAGGACTTGACAAGGGAGTTATTTATACCACATATACAAATCAAACTGACATTAACACACTATACCAAAATAATGAAGTCTAAAATAATCATCTATTTATCTTGGGAGGTTACAAAGGTCACTCTTGGTAGAGTCTAGTCATGCCAAAGAGAGGGATCATTTTCAAGGCTTAAAAGCCTATATTTATAGAATAATGGGATGAGAGAAATGGGGATCATGCATAAAAGGATGGAGAAGGGAGCATAATAACCAAGATTTCTAATCATTCTAAAATTGATGTTATTAGAAAAGATCATAATGCCTAAGATTAATTTTGGAAGGTAGTCATAACAACCATATTAGTCTCTTTAAATATATTTTTGGCTTGCATTGATGCTCATGATTATAACAATGGGATCAAGTCATTTGAAAGTTAAATTTTGGCATCAAATAACTTATAATAGCTAGATCAATCTATTATGATATTTTTTTGGCATTAATTATTCCTTACTAGTTTGTTTGTGGCATGTAAGAATGAAGAGAAGGATCATAATAATGTTTTTTTATCTTTGGCAAGGAACTCATCAAAACTGATGTGTCTACCTTCGTGGCATCCCCTTGAAATATTTCCTCTAGTTTGACCTCAACCATGTTCGACCTCTACTTAAAGTCTCATGTCTTCAAATTTAATATCAATCAACGATCTTGATATAATATCTTCGATTGTGCCATTTATCAATGACACATCCCTTCTCAATATCTTACTATCAGTCTATCTACTTTTATAATTATAACACATGGTAGCTTACATTCATCCTTAGGAATATTGAGTCTTTAACCTTATGCTTACCATTGATATTTTTTCGTATAGTTTTTATGTGCTCCATTGATTTATCTATCATTTTATATGGTTTTGAAACTTGGAAAATTTTCATTTGCTTTTGGGATCTGCTGACTTGTTGACCTTTTGCTCATCATTGATCTACTTTGGTATATCACACATCATTAATCATCTTGAACCCACTAGATTTGTCAGTTACCACACACCATTATATATTCATTCATATACTTGAGATATTAACACTTATTATCCCCATTCTTATCCTTAGTAACATTTAAATTTAAATGGCTATTTCATGAGGCCCAAATTTGATGTCTACACATACATCCCATTCTGTAAGCTCAACTTTAGAAGCTTATACCTTGAGATAGAAAACTAATCAAGATACAAAATGTTTAGAGGACCTTCTCAACATTAAAAAAATCATGTCCATGTGTATTTTAGCCTTGAATAATTTCCTAAGTGTATTTATCAAATGTATAACTAGACTGACTTGTTTGTCTCTTCATGGCATGCTTTTGATGATCTGGTTCTTCTAGACTCATGCAATAAATTATTGTCCCTTTATAAATCTCCAATGAAATTTTAAGACTTTTTATAACATGATTCATTCCCTTAAATGGTTGAAATACCATGAGAACCTATTGGTCTTTTCATTTTGTAATCCTAGACCTATTTTCAAGTTTACTTCCCAAGGATCAACAAATTGCACTTTAAGCTCACTTAAAGTGTTTCAAAATATTTATAAACAATATGAGATTCTTATTATCTTAATTTTGGTCCACTCATTCTATCTATAACTTTTCTCAACTTCTTATTCTAGATTAGGAAAATTGTGGTATGTAGGCCAAATTTGGCTAATAGCTCTTATAACAGTGGTTCCCCCTAGTGTTACAACCACTCAAGTGGATCTTATGAATACAAATGTCTCTACTCTAGTTTTAATTAGCAAATAAACATGAATGATAATAGTCACACCACTCCCATATACTCCATCTAGGACAAATTTAAATACAAAAACATCAACACAAGCAAACCCAAAGAAGAGGCCAACTAAAAGATAAAGGTTGATCATGTCTGGGCTATATATGCAACCTCTATTTGTATTTGTAGCTCTTTTTTGGTCTCCCTATTAATAAAACTAGGATTTAAAGGATTTGGATTTAAAAAAACAATACCCTCCTCTATGTTAAACATGA
Source organism: Torreya grandis (assembly GCA_037957365.1). Taxonomy (NCBI): domain Eukaryota; kingdom Viridiplantae; phylum Streptophyta; class Pinopsida; order Cupressales; family Taxaceae; genus Torreya; species Torreya grandis. The sequence goes on from JARHVA010004245.1 coordinate 114,178, forward strand.
AACTCCCAAAAACAATTGATCCCTAAGTCATCTTGACTTCAAACCAATTTCCATATCAGTTTTTCCCTAGGGCTTCCCATTTAATAGCTCCTACCTTAAGTCCCATGCCACCTCCCATGCCCTTGTATAATTATTTTAATCCATTAAAGAAGTGTCTATATCTCTTTACAATAACATTGTGATATGTCAAAAATCACATCAATATTTAGAAGGGATTGTCAAGGTAGACAACAAGTGAAAGAAGATATTGGTGGTCATCAACATAAGAATTTTCCTAGACCTCAAACTCATACCCCTCATGGACCTAAAACTATATTTAACATTTTAAAATAACATGAGGATCACACTAAAATACTAGCCTAGGGATATACATGTTACCATATATTGCTTGAATAAGATCAAAAACTAAATACTCACTTACTTAAAGGAGATCAATATCATAGTACTTTTTCACCCACATGGCAACTATTTCAGCCTTGATGAATTCATGGTCCACCTGGAGCACTTTAAGGTGGAAATGAATAAAAAGGTGTAAAAATCCAATAAATATGAATCATAGGCCACATTAAAACGTTCCATGTAATCAACCATGAGTATTAGCCAAGTTAATGAGCTAAAAGTATCATTTGAAGCTCCTCTCAAATCTCATGATATGCTAGTGACTCAAGCAAAGGTACTTTTTTGGAGCTAACCATCAACCTACCAAATCTTGATTAGGAGGCTAACTTTATGGAATAGGCATTGATAGCTCATTAGGATTATTTGAAGTAGATGAGAAGTGGTCCCCTACCAAGATTAAAATGAGGATCCTCATGGTCCTAACAAAGGGTTGTGCTACAAAACTTTAGGTCTTCTTTCCCTCTTTTTGTCTTTTATGGACTTCATGGGAATGATTAATTTTCTAGCTAATTTTGACTAGGATGGCCGATAATTAGATCTCATTGTATTTGGAGATGGTACAAATCTAATTTCCTATTTATGTTATTATGTACCTCTTTGTAAAGATTAATATTTTGTAATAAAAACACACTTTGATTAATACATGATTTATTTATTTTGTTGTGTTTTATTTTCTTTAATGTCTTCAAATATTATGTGGTAAAGTAGATGGAAATAACGTTTAAATATAGTGAAATAAGATAGTGGTGGTCATCAACATAGTAATGTTCCCAGACCTCAAACTCATACCCCTCATGGATCTAAAATTATATCTAAAATTTGAAAATAACATGAGGATCACATTAAAATACTAGCCTAGGGATATACATGCTACCATATATTTCTTGAATAATATCAAAAACTAGATACTCACTTACTTAAAGGAGATCAGTATCATAGTACTTTTTCACCCACATGGCAACTATTTCAGCCTTGATGAATTCATGGTCTACCTGGAGCATTTTAAGGTGGAAATGAATAAGAAGGTGTAAAAATACAATAAATATGAATCATAGGCCACATTAAAACTTTCCATGTAATCAACCATGAGTATTGGCCAAGTTAATGAGCTAAAAGTATCATTGGAAGATCCTCTCAAGGCTCATGATATGCTAGTGACTCAAGCAAAGGTACTTCTTTTAGAGCTAACAATCAACCTACCAAATCTTGATTAGGAGGATAAATTTATGAAATAGGCATTGATAGCTCATTAGGATTACTTGAAGTAGATGGGAAGCGGTCCCCTACCAAGATTAAAATAAGGATCCTCATGGTCCTAATAAAGGGTTGTGCTGTAAAAACTTTAGGTCCTCTTTCCATATTCTTTGTCTTTAATGGAAACATCATGGGAATGATTAGTTTTTTAAATAATTTTGACTAGGATGGCCAATAATTAGATCTCATTGTATTTGGAGATGGTACAAATCTAATTTCCTATTTATGTTATTATGTATCTCTTTGTAAAGATTAATATTTTGTAATAAAAACACACTTTGATTAATACATGATTTGTTTCTTTTGTTGTGTTTTATTTTATTTGATGTATTAAAATATTATGTGGTAAAGTAAATGGAAATAATGTTTAAATATTTAATATACATTTTGTATCATTGTATTTTTTGAGCTATTGATCGAAACTACTATAAATAGTAACTTAAAACTAGTAACATAATAACATCATAAGGAGGGAAATAAAGGAATAACGATTAATTTAAGAGTGAAATATTACCATGACCTTATCCCTTGTAGATTATATCAAATATTTTCCAACCAATTTTGATGAAATTTGACTTTTATGTGGATTGCTTGATGGTAGATTGAATATGACTCTAATGGCTTCCTTACATAGTTGAATGGATTACAAGAGAGTATAGATTCTCTAAGATGGTTGAATATGAGAGTATATGTAAGGCTTATGTATTTAAAATATTTCTTATTATCTTGGCCATGGTCTAAGCATGTGTATTTATAAGATGGTGGAGGGAGTTTTAGGGGAATTTTAAATTATTTATAAGCCTCTAGTTTTGAGTCTTCTAGAATCTTAGAGAGGCTTATCTATTTCTAGAGATTTTTAGGTTAGTTTAAAGGATAATTGGGATTAGATGAGGGTTAAATGAGGTTTAAGGTTCATAGGGATGTAGAAGAGGCTAGAGTGGTAGGTTGGCTAGGGTAAAGTTGAATAAATATGAATTTTTAATTTGCAAGTGGGCTAGTGGGTGGTTACTGTAATAGGATTAGTAGCTAAGTAATCTTGTTAGTAGGATAAAGGGGTGATTAATTGGTCATAGGTGTACAAAAATATTTTATGGGGTAAAATAAATATTATATAAGAAATGAGATTTTAATTAATTGACTAGGTTTATGGTTATTAGATAAATTAGTAGGATTAATAAGAAAATTAAGGTGAGTGGATTTAGGTGCATATGTTTTGCCCCTCTTTAAAATGGCATTGTGAGTTAGAAAAGTGGGAGAATCAATGAAAAAACCTTTCATGGATGACTTAACAAATGATATTAGTGGGCATGATGCCACCTCAAGGGGACATACGGGGAGGAATGAGCTGGATGGCCACTTGAAAATAAATCCTTGAGGTGGGATAAGACCAAAACAATAAGGAGTTGGGATGCCTCGAGAGATAATTGAGCCACAATTGAGATTCCCCAAGCATGTTTCCTTATGTAATAAAGTTATTTAGCATTTAAAGATAAGTCCCAAGAAATGGTCAATACCTAGGAGGGAGGTAGTATGATTAAGATGATAAGACTTGAATCCCTGAGACATCGACAAATGTTTAAGAAATGAAAAGATAGAAGAGGCCATGAGCTAGTGATAATTTCCAAGTAAGGACACATGTAAGGAATAACTATAGGCCAATAAAACATAGTCAGTGAGTGATTATTGATAATAGAAAAATTTAATAAATTTTTTGTATCTCAATATAAGTTTAATAATTTTAAGTGACCTATAGGGAATGGGATGAGATTGGATGTTAGTAGTGGCTGAGTTATCCATGGGCACTTTAAAAACTGGATAGGTGTTACCTACATAATCTTAAGAGACCCTAGGATAATGTAGTTATGACTCAATATCCTGGATAGACAATGGGGAATAGGAGAATATGCCCCTATTTAGTTATTTGAAATGACTTAGGGAGGATGATAATGTTATAAAATGTGATAATGGGATGTAGAAAGGGATCTGATGATTAAAATTAGTGGACTAGGTTTGGATAATATAGTTAGGGAGGGTTAAATAGGATGAAAGGGGTAAAAGAGGGGTGAATTCGGGGGAAAATAGGAAAAGGTGGGGGTAAAATTGTCATTTTGAATTTTAACTATAGTGAAATTGTGTTTTGAAGACAAAGAGATGGATCACATTCCTTTCTCATCAAATCATAAAGAGAGAGTTTGGGAGCATTATAGGGAAGCTAATTTAAGGTACTCTATCACTAACTAGTGAATTTTTGCATTTATTATATTCATTTATTACATGTACATCTGGACTTAGAAATACTACCACTTGGGGTATTACTTGTAGTCATGATATTTCCACTACAAATTATAGTATTATAATTGCAAGCTAGTATTTTTTTAAATGATAAGGGGAAACCTATAGTTTTTCAATACTACATCAAGTGACTTGAATTATTATAATATCGCAAAGGGGGAAAAGTGGTTTTGTAAACTCCACAGTTTGACCTATGATTTTGTAAAACTATGGGTTCAAATGGGGATATCATTAAAATTATTAGTTAAGGCAAAGTTGTGATATGTGGTATTGAGGTAATTAAGGATTAAGGTTATTTCATGGGTTAGTTAGGGAATGGGGATGAGTATAAGTTTGTAAGAAGTTAAATAGATCTGGGGTTATGTTAGGGTATGAAATAAATAAGGGGATAGGGGAGAGAAGATGTAGACAAAATTTAATTGGATGTGTAAGTTAGTAATTTAGATGGGTGGAAAAGTTAGTTGGGAGGGGTAATTAGCTAGATAGGAGGGATTAATTAAGGGGAATGGTTTCAATGGGTAGTTGGATTAGTTAGATAGATATATAGTGAGATGGTGGATTAGATGGGGATGAGTATACATGGGTGGAAAAGTTAATGTGATGGGTGGGAAAGTTGGTTAAGAAGGGTTTAGTTAGATAGTAGGGATTAATTAAAGGAGATGCTTGAGTTGGTGATTAGATTAGGACCTAGGTTATATTATCAAGATGGGGGTTTAGACTAAGTAGATAAGATGGGTAAGATAAATAGGGTAGAATAACATTAATGGTTTTGAATATTTAGGAGTTGATATATTTTGAGGGGTAGTGGATTTGATAGGATGTGTATTGGTGCAATAGGACTTAGGCATATTGGTATAGAGGTTATGTCATCTAGTGGCACTACATGAGATGCATCAATTGACACTGATAAATTATGGTGTGATTGAGATAGTGGGACTTTATTAAATTACTATGATGCCTTTGGTGTAGATATATAGGGCATTGATTACAATCCTGGTTGAGAGATGGCATTTAGAGACTAACATGTTACACTTTATGACTCATGAGATGATAATGATGTTAGAGGATTTTTTTTGGATTTTCTAGTTATTGATGAGAGGTGATAGGATATATTGGAGATATCATACCCTTAGGGAAACTATGCAGAGATTATGTGGTTGCCTATAGATTAGAGTATGATATTCTTAGGTAGACATTGACATAGCCTTGAGAGAGGAGATGATCAATAGGCTGATACTTGTTGTTATGTATCTTGTTACTGGAATGATCTTTCCAAATAAGAATGGGTAGTGGTTCCATTTTAGGTTAGGGTATGTGTTAGTAGACATGGTGTAGGGTTACCAAGTTTTTTCCTAGGGTCCTATGGTATTGTCCCATCTATATAGAGAGCTTAATATGGGTGCTAATAGAGGAGTAACAAGCCTAGTTCCCTCCATATTATTATAGATTTAGAGTTAGGATCACATTGATATAGAGATACCATTGTGAACTTGAGTGGATAAGGAGCCTAACCAGCCTCTAGTATTCAGATGGTATATTATTCTTGGAGTGTAGAGATCTCATGTTGGGGATATGCAATTTTATAGACATGCATTTGATAGTTTGAGAGATAGTCAAATCACTTGGATTACTTATAGATAGGTGTAGTGAAGATGGGCCAAGGAAATGTATGTTATGTGATTTATGCTTAAGAAGTGTTATTTGATTAGCCAACACAATTACATTATTGAGAGATATAGGTTGGATCGGGTGTAGTGGTAGTTTAGGAGGTAACAAGATATTCTCAAGGAGGAGAATTTATTTGCTCACAATGATAAAGAGAGGTTGTAGTGGGGACCTTATATAGATAGAGCACTAGTGAGTGTGGACTATGAGATAATTTACCCTATTATATGGGATTATTAGACTCCAATAGTAGACCTAGGCATATATAGTATGGTAGGAATTATGATGGCCTCATAGATTGATTAGATAACAAGTAGGAATTAGGAGGGGGATATATGGAGATTATTATATACACCAAATTGGTTAGGGAGGATATGAGAATCAAGAAAACAAACCCAAGAAAAGGGTCAGTAGGATGCATAGGTAGGGATAATTGTTATGGATATTGATGGGGGAGTTTAGGGGGTCGAGACCAAACTAGAGGTGGGGATCAGGCAAGGAAGAGATTAGGTGTAGGTGATGAAGGGTCATATAGGTCACCTCAAAGTGAGTATGATTGTGCATTATTAGACAAAATGAGAGAGTTATGGGTCTAGGCTATAAAGTTTATAGGTATCTCAGCTGAGCAAGATAGGACGGTTGTAGATTTATAGAGATAGATCATTCAAATGGATAGTCAGATGGGGGTATATTTAAATAGGTTAAATGATTGATAGGGTAAGTGTCATATTTATAAGGGTATCTAAGTTAGAGATAGACTCAATATGGATAGATAGCTATAGTTTAAGGGTAGATTTAAGTCTATGACACATAGATAGAATCCTTATGGGGGCATATTGCATTATTATAGTTAAGATTGAGAGAGAGAGAGAAAGAGTTATAGGTGGATGAGAGGACCAAAGAGGAGGATGATATTTTATTAGAGAAATAAGGTATGGGGATGATGATGAGATAGATTGGTTGGATAACATGATAAGCTCAATACTATAAGGATTTGTATGAGGGAGTAGTGCCATTAGATATACATGCCCTGACTTTTAGAGCTACTTCCTCTTAGTCCATGTATCAACCTGTTAGGAGGCCACTCTGACAAAACTGATCTAGATTTATATTTTTGAGATAGGTTTTATATTATGGATATGTATTATTATAACACAGTGATGCCTATGGAGCCCATTTTTTTAATTATATATTTTGACATGGAATCTTGTGGACATTATGAATGGTCAATTTTATGATCATGTTGTATATGATGTGATTATGTTATTGATGATGGATGGACTTAGTTATGTTTATGCAATTATTAGTTATGGATATATGAATTTTGTTGTTATGAATTTAGATTATGTGATTGGATATTATGTTCATATGTTTATGAGTAGTTATGGATGAGATTATGAATATGAGTTATATGATTTTGGTGGATGGATAGAGATGACTAGTATGTGTTATGGTTTAGATGTAGATTGATGTTTATTATTTTATGTTTATAATGTGATGGTATAATGACATGTAATGATTAATAACTTGTTCTGGTAAATAATCTATTTATTTAATCATATGTCTCACAAATTAATTTTGGTTAAAATCCTTTTTCACCAAGGAGGTAGGTGAGGTGTTGAGTAGTAGGCTAGATTTGTGAAATAGGACAGTAAAATGGTTTGTGGGATGGAATGGGTGGGGACTTAAATCCATTATAGATGTATACAATCCTCTTTGATTTTTCGCTTGTGAGAATAACTATGACATAAAGATAATCGAGATCATATTTGACTCAAAGTGCATGGGGTACTTGAAGTGGGTATTTTGTTTAATGGCATCCCTAATTTCTAAGTTGGGTAGTCACGTAGGCCATTCTCATTCCTTTTGTCAAAATTTTAACACTTAACATAACAAAAAAAAACAATATTATCTACTAGGACTAAATAAAAGGATTAAAAGGAGAAAATATTTACAAGACTTAAATATTATTAATAAGATATACAAATGACATATATAAAGGATAATACACTATATGTACAAAGAGTAATGCTTAAGAATAGAATGTACATTTTTTTTTGACACAATAATATTAACATAGAAAACTTAATGAAGACTTAAATGTATATACAATGACTATTAATAACGTATGAAAAGACTTAATTTCCAAGGACATCCAAATTATTGTAAATAAATAGAGGAGGATGGTATTATTTACAAGATGGTGTAAAACCTAAAAATTGCAAAAAAAAAAAAGCAATAAAAAGCGGAATAATGATAAGTATATACAAGATGACCTTAGAGATATGGTTAAATGGATATTTATAAGGGTAAATTGTGACCCTTTTATTGGTAAGTGGGACAAGGATAAAAACCCAATTATAATGATAATGCTTAGGGTCTAAAATGAATGGTTAGGATTTGATTACAAAGCATACTATGGATCTTGGAGTAGAAACATTATATGACCCTTATTTAGTGATGAGGTTAGTGGGTTCATGTGAATTTATGCTTAGGGGGTGAATTTGGAAAGATAAATTTGGATGAAATTGAGGCTGATAGGAAGAAGATTCATCATGAAGGATGTGATTGGGATATGTATCACAATGTCAAAATAGAATGGGTATATGTTTGAAAGTGGATTAGATGTTCTAGGTGACTCCTCAATAGATATGCTCTTCACACTTTTAGAAATGATTTGACTCAATTTGAAACTCATATCTCTTGATTTTTCCTAAGCATATATTATATACTCATTATTAAGACTAGGGTCATATGCAAATGATGGAATGGAAAGATAAGAGAAGTTGAGTGACAATGGCTGATTGTTCCCCCAAGGGTGGGGACTCGTAGATGAAGGTTATTTGTATCCCTTTAAATATAAAAACATTTTATATTCATAATATTCATGGGTTCATCAATATCATCACCATCTAATGTGGTCTATTTATAAGCTTCTAATCAAAATTTTACAATGATAACATAGGGCCCAAGCATTGGTGTTTTTTTATTCTCCTTTAGGAGTAGGTCACCAAATTTGAATTCTCTAGTCTAGATCTTTTTTTGATACTATCCCTTAAGATTATTCTGATATGCCCTAAGGTGATCCAAGGCATTTTGATGTTTCTCATCTAGTAACTCAAGTTCTTGTAGCCTTTCTTATGTATAATTATTATCAGTGATCATGCCTCATAAATATACTCATAAAGAGGAGAGTTCCACTTTAACAAGTATGATTGCTTCTATCCCATAGACTAAAGAATACAAATTAGCCCCAATAGGTGTTTTAACACTATTTTTATAAGACCAAAAAATTGGATATAGTTGTAAATTCCAATTTATACTAGCATCATTAAAAAATTTCTTGAGAATTTTGAGAAGCATTTTATTAGTTTTTTCTACCTTCCATTGCCATGGGGATAATAAGGTGTAAAGAAATGTTGCTCAATGTGGTATCAATTGCACAAGTCTTCAACTTCTATATTTTTGAAATATTTTCCATTGTATGATATAATTTTGGATGGGATTCTAAAGTGACGAAAATTTTGATTAAAAATGAATTTCGATATTTTTAGACCTATGGTATAGATTAGTAGCATTAATTCAACCCATTTAGTGAAGTACTCTATAACCATGCTTATGAACTTATGTCCATCAGATGATGTAGAATTAATCTTTCTAATAAGGTCTAGTGCCCATATTGAAAATAGACATGGGCTCATTATAGGTTATAATTATTGTGTGGGGGCATGAATGAGATTACCATGATTCTGAAAAGTTACATATTTATGTATATATTAGTAGGCATAATTATCCATTAGGGGATAATAATATTAAGTTTTGAGTAAATTATTGGCTAGGGCCATCCGTTTGACATGACCACCATAGATACCATCATGGACCTATTTAAATGTAATAATAGCCTCCTCTGATGTCAAACATCTCAATAAGGTCCCATCATAGCCTTGTTGATAGAGTGTGTTGTTGAGGATGGTATAAATAGATGTGTAATTAATGAAGGTTTTTCATTGGTGGTTATTAAGGCCTAATGGTAAAATATTATTGTGGAGGTAAGTGTAGATGTCATGGTATTAAGGTAGACCGGGATCAAGTATAGCACAAATTTGATAATGAGCCGATAATAATAGTTATTCAATTAGAACTTTTCATTCAAGTACATATTTTGGAAGATCTATCAAAGAACCAATTATGGCCATTAATTCGATGGCTTTATTAATTCCCATAGGAATTTGATAAAAAGTTAATAACTAAAATTTTTGCTTTAACTGGTCCATTGATTATTTATACATAAGTAATTTCTCATATTTGGTTTGGAATTCCTCATTCACCTATTTTATAATTAGTTGTGACTCACCAAAAACTTGAAGGTTTTGGATATTCCATTGGATGGTGAGTTGTAGTCTAATAACTAATGCCTCATATTCATCAATGTTATTTGTGCATGGGAAAGTGATTTAAAAGGCTTTAAGGAATAGTTTACCTTGTGGGGTTATCAAAAGGATTCTTGATCCTAACCCATGCATGGTAAAAGAAACATCAAAATATAATTTCTAGCTATTTGATTCTTTTATAGCCATTATAGACTCATACAAAAAGGCCTTGATTAATGGTTTGATGTCTATAATAGATTTTACTACAAGTCGATCCATAATAGCTTGTCCTTTAATTGCATTTTGATTTATATACTCAATATTAAATTCACCCAATAACATGATCCATTGACCATTCTATTAGTTAGAGTTGATTTACATAGTAACATGTACTTGAGTGGATCAACCTTTGCTATGATCTTGACTTGGTTGTTCAACATATAATGCCTAAATTTTTGTGAGGTAAAGACTACAACCAAGCAATCATTTTCAATAGGGTTGTAGTTAAGCTTGTATGATATTATTTTTTTATTTAGATATTAAATTGATCTTTCATTTCCTTCATAATTATGTTGAGCTATTAAGGCCCCTATAACACATGGTGTAGCAGAGATATAAAAAAGTAATGATCTTCCTACAATAGGTGGGGATAAAACTAGAGGCTTCACCATATATTTCTTTAGATTATCAAAAGCCTTTTAAAATTTTGAGTTCTAGTCCAAATGAGCTCCCTTATTTAAGATATGGGTGAAGGGATGATACTTATCTACCAATTGTGATATAAAATGATGAATAGCCTATAGTTTCCCTTGAAGGCTTCTTAACTACTTTAGGGTCTTAGGGGGATAAATTTCCATAATATCTTTTACTTTTGTAGGATCTAACTCAATGCCTCACCTAGAGAATATGAAACCCAAAATTTTACATGAGGTGAATCCAAATACACATTTTTTAAGGTTCAGTCTAACCTTGTATTCCCTGAGCCTCTCAAAATATTCTTCTTAGGACTATATAATGTTAGGATTGGAGCTTAGACTTTCCAAGTATATCAACCATGTAATATTATACAATATGATGCATCATATCATGGAATATTACTATAATATCCTTTTGGTAAGTATCTCCTATATTTTTCAGACCAAAAGGCATCACTTGGTAATAGAAGGTCCACCATGGAGTAATAAATGTAATTTTATGTTGATCCTTGGGAGTAATTTTAATTATATTATAACCAGAGAAACCATCCATAAGGGAAATAATCTCATAAAATATGATAGAGTCCATGATCATGTTATTATTAGGTAAGGTAAATTCATCTTTGGGACATGCCTTATTTATGTGATAGAAATTAGTATAGATTTTGATTCCTCCTTGTGGTTTGGCTAAAATGAGAATATTAGATATCCAATATGAGTAGTCAATTGGTCAAATAAATTTAGATTCCATGAATTTTTAAAATTCTTATTTGACCAAGGGGCCACCTTGGGGTTCATTTTGTAGATTTTCTATTTAACTATTTTGACATTTCGATGAACCACTAAATGATACACTACCAAGATTAGATCTAGACTTGATATGTAAGAATAACTCCATCCAAAAACATCTATATTTTTTTTGAGAATGTCAGTGAGGACTTATCACTCTTCAGTTATTATAATTACCCCTACTTTTACTATTTTGGTACTTTAATTTATTCCAATATTTACTTCTATAACCTCCTCAATAAGAGAAGGTGACTAGTCTAATAGATATGTTGGGGTTAATGTTAATTCTTCTATTTGAGAAAATTCTTTTGGGAAATCTATATATAATTTGAAATAGTGATATATTTCATTGGGAGTTGGTTATATTTATTACATATTTGGAAAGGGATTATCATATTCATATTCTTCTTCCTTAACTTGATTTAGAGACACTTGTTTCTCTCTAAAATATGAGGACTCATTTAAATCAATAGAGAATCCTTTCTTGTGGTCTCCTAATGGTATAAAATATCTAGCTATAATATATTCAAAATGGTCTCATCATTTTTTTAATACATAAAAATATGGATCATTATTAGGATCATAGTTTATGAGTGTGGGATAATGGAGGGAGATGTTGATGGTGGAGATGGTGGTGTTAGGGAAGAGGTTGGTGGTAGCCAAATATTTTTAAAGACTATATATGGATCCTATTTCTACTTATTTATCAAAATTAGACTCTTTAATAATTGAATAAGTATCCATAAAAATATTTATTAGGTCAATGCCTAGAGTTTTGTACCTTAATCCAATATGTTTTGGGTGTTCTTGAACCCCTATAGGTTTAAGCCTACCTTGTTCATCTCTTCCTAGTCCTTTTCCCTTATAGTTCATATTATGAAGCATATTTTAAAGATAGGTGTACTTATATTTATGAAATTATAGGGCCTTATCTTCATGAATAAGCCATGAATCATTAGGTTCATCAAAGTATTCATCTGATAACATGCCTTCACTAGTGAAGGCCATGGACCCGATTTGATAAATAATGGGTTTATCTTGCCTCATGGTCATAGACCCATAGTTGTATGGGGAATGTTATAGGTTTATGAAATAAAGAGTATTATATTAATACTCCTTATATCCCTTATAAGTGATCTTAATATGAGTGATATATGGGGATTTAGATGAATCATGTGATAGGTCATCAAGGTGGATATACTTCTTAGTTTTGGGATTATAAGTGGAACTATGGGTGCTAAGGCAATAGTAAGTAGGATGAGATTGATCCATTTAATAACTATGAAATTGTTTTAATTCCCCTAGGATGGTAGCCTCCATTATTTAATGAGATATTTTTAAGCATTGGTGGAGGGTAGAGGGCACTACTCTGATTTCATGAATCCAAGGGCATCCTAGAATTAGATTATATGGGAGATCAATATCTGCTACATGAATTAAAGTTTGGTGGACTATGGGTCCCAAAACTATAGGAAGATAAATAGTTCCTATAGATGTCATTTCATTATCATCATATGCTTTAATCATAATCAAAGTAGGCCTTAATGAAGATTCAGAGTACCCTAGCTTCTTGAGAAAGATAAGATTGAACAAATTCAAGGCTGACCTTCCATATATGATAACTCATGGGATCTTATGATTGAAAATGGAAATATTAATGAATAATGGATAGTTATTATGAGGTCCTATAGGTGGCATATATTTTTCACTAAAATTAATCTATTAGTAAGGAGATAAATGACCCACTACATCCTAAAATTGGTTGGTGTCAATATCCCTAAGGACTTTTAGTTCATTTAGGACTTGGTTGAGAATATCCTGATGTATTGATGATGTCTTAAGAAGATCCATGAAAGAGATTTGAGATAGAGTCTTCTCAATATTTTGAATGATATCATATAGTTTATCAAAATAAATTGAAACAATTTTAGGGATATTGACTTTTTGAGATTGGAAGTAGATGGGTCTTTTGGAGGTGTTCCAAGAATGGTGAATTTTCCATGCCATGTAGTAACTACACAGTCAATTATTGCCTTGTTAATTTTAAGTATGGTGTTTTGTGGATGTGTGGGATATTGGGGACCTCATATTTTAATGGTATTAATGTATTGGTATGGGATGGAGTGATAATAGGTTATATTGGAAGTGGAGTCTTGATTCTGATCCTTGAATGGTTTCTTTTACCTCTAATTGTGCTTAAGCAAGGGGTCCTAATATATTACCAGTTGTTGATTCTTGGATTTACTAGTTGGACTCTCCCATTTTAATTATATATCTCCTTTATCAATTAAATCTTGTATGTAGTGCCTTAAATACATGCATTTATTAGTATCATATCCTTTGACTTTATGATATTGGAAAAAATCATCTTCTTGATACCAATCTGGTCATGGATTGCTATCATCTAATGGTTATATTTTAGGGAGAGTAATAATATTATCAAAAATTAATTATTGTAGGACCTATTATATAGGTACACCAAGACTGGTTAAAGCCCTCTTTCCAATTCAGGGCTTTATTTTTCCATGTGGTACCCTTATAATGGAGATATTTTTATTTTTAGTAGTAGGGGTATTTCTACACTATTTTTCATGTTTATAATCTATAACACCATGCCCTATAACATTTTTATTCTTATTTAATATCTTATGTTAACCCAAAAAAGTATTATCTCCCCTTTTTTAAAAATTCATCAAAAGATTTGTCACATTGTAACTTTAATTTGTGTTCTAATTTAACATTGAGACTATCAATGAATATCTTGGCCTACTCTTTTTTCAAGACTGTGTAGCAAAATCAACTAGCAAGGATTCTACACCATTGTAATAATCATGCTAATCTCTCCCCATTTATTTACTTAGTTTAATAAAGGTCTATAATGGAGACATCATGTTCAATGTTAAAGGATAAGTGCCACAGAAACTTATCTAGTTAACTCTCCACAATTAGATATGGACCCTCTAGGTATATTCATAAACCACTCTAGTATAGGTCCTATGAGAATTTTGGGGAAGAGTGTGAGAAGGTAATCATAATAATAGGAAACCTCATGGCATGATACATATAATTATTTCACATGGTCACATAGATCCCCTTTCCCCTGATATTTTTCAAATTTTGGCATCTCTAAGTGTGTTGGGAAAGGTATTTGAAAGATACTCATATCTAAGAGAGATGTACAAAAATAATCATATTTATATCTCATTAATCGTGTGTGTGGATAAATATATTGAAGAGTCTCTTTCATCATCCTCCACTCTTGAGTGAATGAGGGGTCCATTAGGGGATTAGAGACTTGTGCTTGGTTGGTTCTAAGTCTTAATGAATCGAGATTAGTATTCTTATCTTGTTGTCTTAGTGAAGTGGGTGTTTGGTTTTAAACATGTAATTTATAGGCAAGGGAATTAACTTGATGATTTAATTAGTCTAAGTGATCTTCCAATGTGGATCTCCTCCTATTAGCCTCAATGTGGTTATTATGTGGGGGTTCTTGTTCTTCTTCAAGTTCTTGTTCATATCCACAAGATTTTCTTCTTCTTGTTCTTGGTTGATGTTATTTTGACAAGGTGGAGTATTAGGTATAGTGGATGGGTGGATGAGATGTTGTAAGAGGCTTAGAACAAAGGTAAGGGTAGTTTTCTCCCCATTTCAATGATCTAGGCAAGAATTTCATCATGATTCTCATAGATGTATTGGTCAAAGTTTACCCTAACCTCATCACTATGGAAGAAGTCATTTTAAATTGGTCCTTCTCTCCAAGGGCATGCATGTTACTATATGTTTCATCATTATCTCAGTTTCATTCACCTATGTTCCTAAGGATGTCATTTTCTTGATTATGTCCTTGTCCCATTCTTAGGATTTGGGTATGGGTTTGAATATGCATGGTGGATGGTCAAGGTGATGTGAGAGTAGTGATTAGGTGTGATTTTGATATAGGATGATGAGAGAGAAGGTGAATTTGGATACTAATTTTGTCTTAAACACCAAACTAAAGGTGGTCAAGAGAGGTGATTAGATGTGATTTAGGTTTGAATTTGAGGATATGAAGACTAGAGTGATCAAAAATTACCAAAGTAACAAACTTATACAGGTTTAATCTAGTAAGGAGACAAAGAGGATGAGATGAATAGATGACCATCACACTAACAAGATGATAATTTTATGGGTTCTAGGTAAGAGTAGGCAAGATGACAAGATGATGAGTGCTAGACTAAACTTAATAAGATTTTATATTTTAACAAATTTTTATCAAGGATAGGTTAATGAAGTGATGACTAAGATAGATAATGATGAGTGACCATTAAATTTTTGTTCCAAGACAAAATTTTAGTATCCAAAAGGTGTGAATGGTGATATGAAATAGTTTGGTTTTGATCCCAAAATAGGATAGATACTAATGTTTGACTAGGTGTTTTCAAAAATAAAGGGGATAGGCTGACTCAATTCATAAATTATATGATCCTTAACACAACATGCACACAAACACACCTAATCACAAGCAATATTATTAGTCAACCAACAAGGTATGTAGGCTGATGCCTACACTATCTGATGGCTTCACAGATGAGGCTATAGGTTGAATACCCATTACAAAATATATTGAACCCTCTCAACCTTATCTTCACTTAACAGTCACTTGGGAGCTGATACTAACACCAATAGTGAAGTACCTATTATGACTAATAGGTCCTATACTAGGTATACACAAGGGTGTTTAGGGGCATCCCCAACGTACGTAAAGGTACATGGGTCCCGAATTCCTATAGGATGTTAACTAATTCCTAGTCAAAGTAACTCTTCCCCTTCATAGATGATCTATATGGGTTCAACCCATTATCCCAACAACAAATATCCTTGATATTTATACTCTATTGGTACTTAGAGTTTGGTTGAATGCACAATGATAAAATCCATGCCACAAACCCTTAGTGAATAATCAAGTGCATTGGGATGAATTCCACATCATGTATTATCCTAAAAACAAAAATGGATTGAAAAAAAAGTAGTGAAAATTATTTTATTAGATTAATTACATATGTGAGAAAATTAAACAAACAAAACACATAAAGATATATACAAGTTAAAAAAAAAATTAAAATAGGAATTATTCCTATAAAAACACAATTTAGTAAGATAGTCTAGTGTTTCCCACTATGATGGTCCTACAAAAAATTTATTAGTAATTTTAAAATAGTTAAAACCACTTTTGCTTCTGCAAAAATGCAATTACATAGTCAATCTAGTGAAAAGCTACTTCTAGATAGTACAAAACCATAGGTCTTGGGCAATATCAAAACTGATTAATATGTGGTTTTGCAGGTAGTTAACTAATCATGACCATAACCATATGGTTTATGTAAAATTAAAAGTGGTTATTCAATGATTTAATTCAAAATTCAATACCATGAGTCATAATATACAATTTTGTAGCCAAAGAGAATCCCTAAAAATATGGTAGTTAGACTGACAAAATATTTTAAAAGGTGAAATATTTATAGAAATTTGTAAACTATTAATATATATATATATATATATATATATATATATATATAAACATAAGACTATAAAATATTTGACCTTTAAAAACTAATTATTTATAAAATGTAAGTTCTAAATGTATTTATAGAATGTGAAAGATATTAAGTATTAAAAGGATTTTTATATTTTTTCTATAAGTTAAAGAGATTAAAATTTAAAAATGTATTATTAAATATATATATATATATATATATATATATTGAAAACCATATATTATTAATAAAAATCACCTATAATAAATAAAAATGCTTTTCACAAGTTGTGGTTTTGTAAGTAATTAAAATAAACTAATTAAATATTATAAAATAGGAAAACCCTGAAACTATTTTGAAAATAAACTGGTTAGACTATATTTTTAAAGTTTAGCAACAAAGAGTATACAACAACAAATATTTTTTATTTCTTGCCAAATTGACCCTGGACCTGTAAAACCATGATTATTAGTCAATAATGCCTCTATAAATGTGTGGTATTTTACTCAATAGACAAAGGTGTATCTTAAATATGTTTTATGTTAATCTAAGCATCACCCCCCTTCCTATGAATAGATAATGACAAAATAGAGATAATAAAATTGTTAGAAATGTAAGATCAATAGACTATCCTAATAGTTTAGTTAAAAAAGTCAAGATTACCTTTTACAAGGTAATATTATGACTTTATGTCAATATCATGACTGTAAATCAAATATATTGCTTGATATAAAATAACTTCTAAGGTTAAAGATGCTTACTTTTAGACCTATTCCTATGAGACAAAATAAGTTAATATAAACTTTGAAAAGGCTAAAGATCTATGTAAGACTAACTATTTGACTTAAAAACTATTTTTTGAAAAACCACACTTTATCAGTCAAAACTAAAAAAAATTCACAAATGCACCTTTTATGAGTTGTAGAATTACAAAAGGTGATAAAAATACAAAAATAGTTAGCAATTAGTAGTTAGAGAGTATGATTAATGAAAAATAACTTTTTATAAGTCAAAATCATTGATGCAATATCATGATTTGTAGAGCAAAATTGCTTTTTCACTTGTACGTGATAACTTTGATAAAATTCAAAGCTTTTCCTTCATCCAATAAGTCCTAAAAGCTATCAAAACATGTCTAACAAGGAAAATACTTAAATTAAAGGAGTTTTCCCACTGTAGTTAACAATGTATGATTGTATTTTTGAGCTATTAATAAAATATACTACAAATAGTAACTTAAACCTAACAACACAATAACATCACGAGGGAAATAAAGGAACAATCAGTAATTTAAGAGTGAAATATTACCATGACCTTGTCTTTTGTATCTTCTCTCCAATATTTTCCAATTTATTATAATTTAATTTGATTTATATGTGGATTGGTTGATGGTAGCTTTAATATGATTCTAATGGCTTCCTTGGATAGTTGAATGGATTGCAATTGAGTATAGATGATTTAAGATGGATGAATATGAGAGTATATGCAAGGCTTATGGATTTATAAAATTTCTTATTAGCTTTTCCATGGTCCAATCATGTGTATTTATAAGATGGTGGAGGGAGTTTAGGGTAATTTTAAATTATTTAGAAGCCTCTAGTTTAGAGACTTCTAGAATCTTAGAGAGGCTTCTCTAGTTCTAGATATTTATACATTAGTTTAGGGGATAATGGGGATTAAATGAATATTAAATGAGGTTTAAGGTTTATAGGGATATAGGAGGCTATGGTGGGTTGGCTAGGGGGTAGTTTAATAAATATTATTTTTTAATTTGTAAGTGGGCTAGTAGGTAGTTAATGTAATAGGATTATTAGTTAAGTAAGCTTGTTAGTAGGAAATGAGGAAATTAATTAGTCATAAGGGTATATAAATATTTTATTGGGTGTAGGAAATATTATATAAAAAATAAAATTTTAATTAATTGATAATATTATGGTTATCAAATAAATTAGTAGGATTAATAGGATTATTGAGGCAAGTGGATTTAGGTGCATACACATTTTACGTAGGTGTATGTGTGATTATAATTTGTTTTTTATTATTATAATTAAATAAAGAGTTATTTTATTTTATTCTAATAACTATAGTTATATGTGTTATTAACAACAATTTTATGTGTGCTCATTTATCAAAATGATTAGAGGATTTAGACATATTGTCTCCCCTAAATTCATTCCCCTATTTGACCAAATTTAGTTCATATAAGAAATGAAACATACAATGGTATAATTTTATAGGTGATTATGGACTAAAACATTAGTGCATTATTATATGAAATCAAAATAAGACACATCTACAACTTATCCTACTCCATAATGTCCAATCTCATAGAAAGTAATCAACTAAAAATCTGATTAGCAGTACTTTGTTATATCAAGGTCATGACCAATTATGGATCCATTAAACCTAACTAAGGGATATATTTTTGTACAATGTAAAAGGAGAGGTTTCAAAGGCCTCTATTAAAATATCATCATGTATTAACCCTAGTTAAGTCTTATAATGTGAAAATGGAAATTAGTTAATCTACTAAACAAATATTTAAGCTAATATAGTAAATAAACATAAAAGCTAATCTAGTACTCACCAAAGTTTGTGGCACAATTATGGAAGATGATATACAAGGAAATATAATTCTATTCAAGATAATATAGAATTAATCTAAGGAGAGATACAATTCAATTGATTAGTTTCTACAACATCTACTAATCAAAATATGAAGGGCTAAGAGTATACTTAACCTCATTGATGTGAACCTATCATGCCTCAATCTCTCCCTTAGTGAATGGTTCTTTAAAATAGGTTGTTGTGGATTGTAAGGATCACAAGGATAGATTAGCTCTAGGATACAATACTTATCCTATGCATCTAAGACCTCCACAAAATAAGTGTTATTAATTTAAGGCAAAAACCTAAGTAATGAAACCTCTAAATGATAGTATAATTAGATTTACAAGATTTAATGATGAACGATTGAATGATCCTCTTCTTATAAATGAAGTTAAGGGGGTATTTATAGCCAATAATTGACCCTAAACCCTCTCAAGAATTTAGCTGACAAGGTTAGCTAGGTCAACTTGGTTTTGCATAAAATAGATCCTTTAGGCATCAAATAGGTCAACTTGGGCCAATAGAGTTCTATAATGTGCACTAAATTCACAATATAAATCAAGTTGATGTAGTAGGAAAATTGAGTAAAAGTGCTATTTGCTTAGGTAGGGGCTCTTTTGGATGGTCAATTGCTTAGGGGAGTGCATATGTGGGTTTATTTCTTAGGGAATTATATAAGGGTAAATTTTAATGGTTTTAGGTAATGGTATAGGACCAATAATCATGAAAAGCATGAAAGGTCTACCAACCCTTTTCTTAGTGCACCCTTTAAGGCATGTACTCAAAGATATTTAGACTTGACAGGTTGCTATAAGAGAGAAGGCACCAATAACTGATAAATTTTAAAAATATTGTGTGTGTATATATGCTCCACTCAAAGCTCATAATGTGCCACATATTTGTAACATGGGATGGTGCATCGATAAATAATACAAATATATATAATGCTGAGCTATAAATTGTAGTAAATAATGGTAAATAAATGTAATTAAATTAATGAAAAATCTATAGCCTCACTTAATTTATATAAAAAAATTTATTTGAGAATCATGTAGAGGCATCCAATGCACATAACATTAGGGAAACCTTAAAAAATAAGATAAAATTTAAAAATATGATTTAAGTATAGAAAAATTCTCTACATTGTTAGGATTCTAGAAAATTTTACGGTTTTGAAAAAGAGCCTGTAGAAACATATTTATGATTAAAATACTAATTTTTTTGGTGAATAATTGATAGCTAAGGAATTTTTAAATTCGAAATATAAATAAGTTTTTTTAATTATTTATTTGTAAATTTACTATTTTGAGAAACCTAGAGCTATATGTGACCAAAAAGAGTGATGAAAGAGATTATGACACAAAGGTGAGGATAACAAGGTGAAGGACACATAGCGATGGTTGCTAACATGAACCAAGTATGGAATGTACTAAATTTTGAATTTTTTTCAATTTAAATTAAAAAATGAGGTAGATTGAAAAACTAGGTGTTGGAGAAAATTCATGTAGTATAATTTACCCCATAAAATTTTAGGGCAGACTAAGAAATAATAAAATCAATGGGTAGGGGTGAAAAGGGTTAGTAATGCCTAAGGAATTAATGAAAAATACATGAAAAATCATTATGATAACTAAGTAGGGTTAACCATATTGACATGGTTAGAAATGAACATGTTAATAAGGGTGGTTGATTATGTAACAATGGGTCAATGTTGTTTGTTGGTAGTTAGTTGAATATGTATGGTTTGGTTGATCTAGCTTGACATTATTTAGGGGCTCAACTACATACATTATGGTTTATGTGGTATTTTTTTCAAGTGGATAATGTAGTTGAAAGGAATGAATAACTTTGTATGAAGTGGATGATATAGTAGAATTAATTGGCTAATACAGTATCTAGTGGCTAGCATAGTTATGTTGGGTGGCTGACTTCATATGAAGTGGCCAATTCAACTTGATTTATAATAGTGGTCAACATAGTTAAAATACCTATCCAATTGAATTTGTATAAAATTAGTATGTGGCTGACATAGCTAGTTATGTGGTATATTTTATTATAACAATTAGGTTTTGGCTAACATAGCTAGTTTTGTGGCTGATGTAGTGTAAAATGTAAATAAAATATCCAGATAGATTGATGAATTATTTAATTTTATAGTATTATTAATTTTTGATGATGTAAATTTACTATTATTTGTTTTGGAGATCTAATACATGTATTTTTCCTTAATATTTTAAAGAGGTGATGGAGGATCGATAATTTAGATGGTGTATAATAGTGTGAGCATAAAACCATGATATTTTACATGATGTGTTGTTATATCATGACACTACTGATATGGTTGATCTTATTTTACCCTCTACCCCAATATAAGATATTTGGTTCTGATTGGTTGGTGAGGTAGTTTAATATATATGGAAATGAGGAGAGACATCATAGTTACCACTAAGAGTGGGTAATGGGAAGCTATGGGTTTGATAGATAGTGGTCAAGGAGTGAGTTGTCCACATGATGACATTTAGAGAGTTAGGATGTGTTCAAGCTCAGATGGCCAATCTAAAATGACATATAGAGGGCATGCATTCATGTATAGAGTCATTATAATTCACTATCCATAAGGGAAAATCCTTGGATTTGATGGGTAGTGTGTTTCATCTACTAGATAAATAGGGTTGACCATGTCCATAGTGTCATTTATTATATTATGATCATTACATGTTGTTATATTAAATGAAAAATTTAATCCATTGATATATATATATATATATATATATATATATATATATATATATATATATATATATATATATATATATATATATATATCATTGATATGACTCAACAAATATTTATATATATTTGTTGAGTCATGGATGCATATATTTTTTGTTTAGCATGTTTTTAATTTTGGATATATTTAATGAGAAAATGTATGATATAGTTTAGATTATTTTCGAGCAGTTGTGAACAAATGCAAGGTTAAAAAGAATGATAAGGAAAGGAATGTAAATATGTAAAAATCTCATGTTCAAATACAAATGTAAATCACATTAAATCATGTTGGGAAACATGTAAAATGTAATTGAATTTAAATGATAAAATGTAAAACATAATACATACTAAATCAAATTGGGAATTATGTAAAATGTTAAATAAAGGAATCTGTCAAAGACACTAAATTAAGTTTTTAAAAATTATGTAATACAAAAATATTTATGAAAATCACACTAAATTAGGTTGGGAAGAATGTAAAATAGAAATGTAAAACACACTAAATCAAGTTAATAGGAATGTAAAATATAAGTGAATTTCCAAAAATGGAATGAAAAGAAAAAACACACTAAATCAATTTGATAAGAATATCAAATGAATTTGAAATAATAATATGTAAAATAAATTAAATCTAGTTGAGAATCATGAAAAACATAATAAAATGAGATATAATTACAAATAATGTCAGAATTAATAAGTAAAATGATCTTTGTGACTAATAAAGGGATGAAGCCTTGAATATATTTTGGGAGGAAATCCTAGTCCTATCCAAGGTCTTACATTGTAACTCATAAAGGATAAACTAATGAGGTAAATGCTAATAATGGGAAATGGTTTTATAGATGATAAGAGGATATTTTTAGGAAGTCTTGGTCCTATCGAAGGTCCTAAATTTCAAACTCACATAAAATAACACCAAATGGGTATGATTAGCTAAAAAACATATTCATTAAAGAGGAGTATTGGGAATGTTTTAATGAAATAAGGAATTGAGAAATCTTGAAATATGTGTTTATAATAAATGTAGGCATGAGGCACACTAAGTAAATAAGTAAGTTAAAATTTTGTGGATGTTAAATTTAAAAGATATTTGTTCATAATAAACACAAAACTTTATGGGCAAGTAAGTGTAGTACTAAG
Source organism: Torreya grandis (assembly GCA_037957365.1). Lineage (NCBI taxonomy): Eukaryota > Viridiplantae > Streptophyta > Pinopsida > Cupressales > Taxaceae > Torreya > Torreya grandis. The sequence goes on from JARHVA010004245.1 coordinate 137,677, forward strand.
ATCATATCATGAAGGTTATGTATACATGAAAATTAAAATGAACATACCTTCCCACAATGTGTTCCACATTCCTTAGGATCCCTTACAGAGTCATTAGTCTACTGTGAATATTGGGTACTTGTGTGATAAATTAGCTTGCATTAGGGAGAATTTTGAGATTTTCTATCCTGATCTACTAGCCTACTACGCCCCAATGGACCTCGACTCTATCATGAGGCCAACTATGGATTTTGATCCTTGACTAGGAATAAGAGATGTGTTAAGATATGAATCATGTATTTTGGTGTGATTTTGAATTTTGAGTGTTTATTTTTTCCTTTTATCATTGCCTTTTTTTTGAATGATTTGGATTTTAAATTTTTATCATGTTTTTTATTCCTCTTACATACAAATTTGGAGTAACCAAACATGAGTGATAAAAATGAAAACATAAATAAGATGTAGGATTTGGTTATATGATACACAATACCTAGATATTTTGTCATGTTACTAAGAAATTAAGCTTGCCTATAAAATAGTATGTGATCTCAATACTAACCATGTGCATGCTTAGTATCAAGGGAAAATAAAGGGACATATGGAGATCAAAGAGATATATGTATGTAGTGATACAATGAAAAAAATTCTTTCTAATTGATCATATAGTAAAGATAAGGTATTAAAGGGGTGTGGATTTAGAACCATGTCACAATAATAACTATCTTAATTTAATATAAAATGAAATAATAGGAATAAGATAGAATTCCACCTAAAGAGAATAGGAGATAAATAAATAATAATTAATTTAATCTATGGAACATGAAATTAATCCATGAAAAAGAAATTAATCCATGAAGATGAAATTAACCCATAAGACATTTTTATAAGATAAGTGAAACATACAATCCATGTTTGCTCATAAATAAAATAAAAATCAAGTATTAATGTATTAAAATATGAAAAAAAACATGAAGTGTTCAAAAATACTAATAAATCTCATGGAAAATATCATCCATAACATCCAATACATCCTTGTGTAGATGGATTTTGATGTTAATTAGATTCTCATTAATCTTCATAGAAAGTCATAAAAAGACTTCCTCACATAGTTCATCTATAGAGAAATTAGGTATGTTATAATAAATATGATTTTATTGATGCATCTCCTACATGGGATACTTGATATGAGGAATTGATGTCTAAGTATGATGAATATCCTCAAATCTATAAGGAGATATAGGTTGTGAAGAAGGTGGATCCTTTATTTGTGAATGTCCTAGATAATGAGGTTGAGATAGTGAAGGTGTAGGACATGGAAAGTCATGAAATTACTATTGAAGAACTCAACATATATCTATATGGTGTGTAGTACATTGATTCCAAAGATAATAAACTTCCCCATATTTAGGGATGTAGTCTAGCAGTATCTTAAGAGGTGGTAGGCTTTTGTTTATATATTGTGCCTTATCTAGATGAAGTGTATCAATATACCACTAAAAATTTCAGTAATGAGTAGAATAATGATTACGTATACCTTGAAAGTAACATGTACATCTAGTAGTATATGGTGAACGTTGAATATTTGTAGTAGAAGAAAAACCCGAGGCTTGTTTCTAATAATGTGCATGATAATCATTATTATAATGACTAATAACTCTATGTATCTTAAAATAAGGCTCATATACCCATCATGATGGTAGAGGATCAATCTTAGGAAAAGATATTATGCCATCCAAACTAGGAGGGGAACTTGGAATAAGATCATATCTAGCCTAGGCTGCATCATGAGATGAGCTTATAGTGGGTCAACATAATGTAGCCAACATCTCTAGAGGAATTAAGTTATAAGGGTCATGATATCTAATTAACCAATAAGGTTATATAACAACATGGTCCATAATCAAACCCTGAAGAGGCTTATTAGTATCTAGAGTAGTGTGTGTTCTATCTCAGACTTATGAACATTAGAATAAGAACTAATATCAGGAATTATAGAAGTAGAAAGAACTAAGAGAATTATAAGAATGATATCTAAATATATTTTCATTTTTATCTTGAGAAAATATAACTAGAAAGGGATAATCTAAAGAATACACATCACTATAATTAATATTATGAAGATCAATAATACATGTGTCAATTATTTTATCAGTATAAGAGGTATGATGGATGGAGTTTTTTAGTTTTTTTTAGAGTGACCAAAATCTTGTCTAATGGTTTTTTATGCAACCAAGGTTGTAAATAAGGAGGTAATTGAGTGATTATTTTAGGAGAGAGATTGAAAGTTTTGATTTTTAAATTGATAAATCTAGTTCATCATAAGATTAGGTGGTATATTTTTTATCAATTCTGGATGACCATTGTAACCCTTGGTAGAATTGATGGGATAATTAAATCATTGTGATTCATGAAATGGGATGTTAGTTAAGGGTTTGATCATAAGTATTTTAAAAACACCTCTTTCTTGGAATTTTTTAAAATTACAAGAATCAGTATCTCCTTGAATCATGTATATAACTATTACAAATAAACTTAACACATTGGCATATTAGTGAGGCTACTACTCTCACGTGGTGTATCCAAGATCAACTAAGTAAAATCTTATAAGAAATTAAAAAGTTAAATATCATGACTTTGACATGTATTGTGATAAGAGAAACCATGATATGAAGGCAAATATAACCTAAAGGAGGCATTTATATTCCATCATATCCTTGACATATACTTTGATTAGATTTGAGATTACATTCAAAATATCCAAGTGTTTCAATAAAATCAAGGGAATCCATGAAAGTTCCTAAAATTTCATCATTTAATGTACATTTAACTTAGATATATCCTATTTGGATTCTAATGAACAATGGAGGATCATCCACACAAAGAAATATATCATCAGGAATCATTGAAGAGATATAAAATTTGAGTGAAATAAAGATGACTACCATTTCATCAATGTGGATAGCCATTTATTCACACTATTGAAGGATGTTATATTCAGACCTGAATAAAGTAGTTTTTTGTCCCATAGGTGGGGGATGAAGAATGTTCATTTCAAATAAGAGTTGCATTAGATGATTACAATGATAATGAGAAGTTATCATGAGTTATAAGAAAGGGATTTGAGATGGTAGTTTGAAATTTTAGCTATAGTATCCCATTCATCATGTCCCATTAAAATTTTATTGAATAAGGGTGCATAGTATTGCTATAAATCATTTTAAGGTGTAGTGAAAGTGCATTAAAATTATTGTTGAAAAGGTATGCTTATTTTAGATTTGGTTAATATGGGTTGACTGATTGTATTTGTTTGTGTTTTTTTAGAATACATGGTTGAATCATTAGTTAGTTATTGTGTTTGAGAGGAAGAAGTACCAATAGTAGAAGGTTTTTGAATTTCCAATTGAATGTCTTAGTTGAAAGGGGAGTAGAACTTATATCAGTATTATATGAGTTATTATCTATTTTCATTATTAAATTTGCCACTTGTGGGTTTGTTGAAATAGGCTCCACATGCCCTAATTCCATGAGATAGTATGGGTAAGAGTCATGAATAGTGTATAACTTTGGTAATTTATTATGGTTAGAGGTTGGATAATGATCGATATAATAAACTACTCTCCTCATGTTATTCATGTTGACAAAATTATCATCATTTATGTTAGGATGCACTAAAATTTTAATGTTGTTGGTAGTATAAGGTTGGTTAGTGTTATCTTGATGGTTAGGAAGAGGATCATTATAAATAGATAAATGAGCATTTTCTTTGTTTAAGGCCTTGTTTTACCCTTTTACAACTTAGATGAATTTAAATTATATGTTTTTAAAAGATGAGTATAGTAAATCATGGTATAAATATGCAATAAATACAACCACTAATTTGTTATAGAATTTATTAACTTTGACCTTTCTAAAAATAGTAATAAATAGTGCAATTAAGAACTTAGCTGGAAAACAACTAAGATAGATGATCTAGAGGATGAAAACTAAGGCAGAGATTGGTATGAGTCACAAATAGGATATAGGTGTTAAAACCCCTCCTAGATAGTAGTGACCTAATTATATAGTAGTGCTATGTGGTGCTAGTGTCCCTATTTTTGTGGTAATGTCCTTTGTGCAAGATAATGGGTGAACCTATGTCTAGATCTATGACATTTGTTCTTGCATCCATGAGTTATAAAACCTTGTATATTGTTTATTTTGATTAATTTTGTGAGAAAACCCTAATCTTCCATATTTTTAGGGAATCAAGTTAATATGAGATGAAAAGTGTATTTGATAGTGGGGAAGGATAGACATCCTCAACACCCCATTGTGATGAGAGTCGCCTACATACCAATACTCATAAGAGGGATAAGGTCTAATGTAGTTCTCCCCACCTAAGTTCTAGTGCAAATGCAATTAAAGTTAGTATGATAGTTGAATTGAGTGCCTTGAATGTGTTTGAGATTATAAATATGGATAATTTGAGCTTTAAAATGTTGTAGATAGTAGTATGCAGAAGTAGGGTAAAATAGGGGTTTATAACCTTAATTATGCACAAATTGTTTTGAGTTTGCATGTGTAATTTGCATCTAATTTCCATATATTGGTTAGAGGGATGAAATTCACATATTTATACTATTTTATTTCTTGTGTAGGTGTTAAAATTGGTCTAATATGACCCTAGGAGGTATAAGATTTGAAAATATATTTGTTTGTGAAAAGAGGAGGGAGAGGGCAATAATGCAATTATTGGGACACTATCACAATGTGTCACTATTGTCCTGATTATGGTACTAGTGTCCAAATGGAAAAACACCAAGCATGAATAGACAAGATGCAAGAATGAGTGTTTGAGACTACTTTAGGGATGATTAGGGATGCTTGTAGCCCATAAGAAGGCTAGATAAGTTTGAAAATAGGATTTAGGATAGGTGGTGTAAAATAGCACTCTTAGAACTCAAGTGACACTTTTAGGTGATTAAATTTGACCACCCATTTATTTTAAAAATGCATCAAAGATAAATGATCAAGATAAAATAAAAAGAAGCATACCTAGACTTACCTAAGAGGTGAAGCCCATGAAATTAGCTTTGAGTATGTGAAGCATATGCCAATGCCTATCCTACAAGTGAAACATGCATAAATCAGTCCTAACTTAAGAGATATCAAAATTAAAGAAAAAATTGAGTAAACAAGTAAAAATGAGTAGAGGGATAAGAGAGAGGAAAGAAATGAATACACCTCATTAGGTACGTAAACCGATGTATAAACATGGTGATAAACTATGTGTGTATGTATATAGTGATCAATTAGTAAATAAATGGATTGAGTTGATGACTTACTCAATACTCATGTATGGGTAGCTAAAGAAACCAATTCAGTTTTGACTCCATCATTACCTACCCCTGCTTAGTGGATCATGACCTATGAATAGTGTAGACTAGACTGATGGTGTGTCCAACCCTCTCATGTAGGTTTCTCAAGAACTCAAGTAGACTATGAATCCATCATTACCTACCCATTTGTAGTAGATTAATTTGAAACTAAAAATGCATGATGTAACTAGAAATGACTAACTAGAATTGTCAGCTCTATGGCCACTTAGGTATATGAGGCATCTCTAGGCCACTCAGGAATGTCGATCACTATAAATGGAATAAGGAATGAAACTAGTGTGTAATCAAGAATATGATGTTAGATGTATATAACATAGATAATGACATGGAATTTGTCATTAAATCTAATTAATCAGTGTGTAAGTGAGCATATCAAAATAATGTGCTAGGCACATGCCCCCAAATATGATATCTAAGCATATGGATTATGAACCGAGTGTTAATAATCTATATCTAAGTATCTAAATTATAAATGGGAATGGTCATGCCATAAATGACTCCCCTAATTGTAGAATTTTTTTAATGAATCTAAACTAAATTGAGCAAAATTGGTAAATCTATAATTAAACCTATGTAAACATGTACTACACCTACTATACTTTTCTAGCCAATGTATATTTTTATAATTCTAAGGCTATTGGATAGTGACACCATATCTTAGATAATATTACCATGTGGCAATAGTTTCTTAATTTAGGTGTTAATGCTTATCTACTCTGATTTATCTAAAATTTTACTAATCTATGTGTCACTATTTTTCCACTATGTTTACTTGAGTTTAATTTCTATAATCTGAGCTTGTGTGATGAAAAATGCACTATGAGTGCATTCTGGTAGCTTGATCTCTATGATAAACCCCTATGAATTCCCCCTCTTTTAATGGGAGTTTTTGAACTTATACAAGAACTATCCTCAAAATAAAAATATATTCAATATGTGTGTTAGCTAGAGCATATATCATATCTGCATAATAATCTAATATAATGTGCACACATAACATTGAAATTTAAGATAATCTGAATCTAAGTTTGTAATGTGCAATCTATGTCATGTCTATCATTCACAAGGGTGTCAAGATAGATATAATAATGTATGTAATAATAAATGATAGTAATAACTATTTAGCTACCTAAGGGGATGGGGCATGATGTCCAACATGACACCCAAGTAGGAAGGTGAGATGCATGAGGTCCCTCATGGCATACAAAACTAGAGTTTGTAATAATAAAAAGACAAGTGTTATGGCCATGATGCATATAATAAATCAAACATACAACACATATGAGGCATGCAAAGTAGGCCAAGGGGACACAATACAAGGGACATGGGCACATGTCACTAAATCTAAGAAAACAAGACATACAAAGACATGTTCAAATGTCCACATACATAAGTAACAAGCAAGTTAGCTTAGAGCCACATAGAATGACATGTTCAAATGTCCACATATAAAATTAGGAAGGCCCACACAAAGAAATGGGCACATATCCAAAGCATACATATTATGAAAAGAAGTGGTGTAGAGACATATAAAAATGGTGTATACACACAATATTTTTATTAACTTTACCACTTATTAATACTTTCTCTCTTTCTATAACCTATCAAGTTTCAATCTCTCTAAGTGCATGCCTTAAAAGGTACACTGGGAAAGGGGTGGGAAGACCATTGGTTCTTCACAATATTGTTATGGCTTTGTATCATTCCTACCATTGGTCCAACTTATTTATAGTGTCTATCTATTTACCTCATACGATTCCTCCCTAAAATCCTATAATCTCAAAAATATGGATAAATCTAAAATCCTAAAACCCTAAAATATGACTAAGTCCAAAATCTAATAAGGCCTTCCAAAATATAGAATTTTCATTATAGATCCTAGAGGTCTAAAATAACACTCAAACATATTAAAAGTATAAATATAAAATATAACTTAAATTATAAGTTGATGAAATTATATTCCCATGTCTAAAATTCAACTTATACTTAAATTTTTATTTTTATATTTATATTGCATGTCTTTAACCCCTACCTAAGCTTAAATATTATTTTACCATCCAAAAAGATAGTCGACTGGGATGAATCTATTATGAGAGTTGAGAACATTATAGGACCAAGTCAGCTTAGGCCAACTTTATTCTAAGAGTTGAGCACATTACAGGACTAAGTCAACCCAGGATGACTTAGTTTAGACCTAACTAATTTTATTTCTAACAAGATTGATTGGTCTAAATCTATTGGATAATCATTCATAAGCATTTAGCATTTGAAATAGCTATATATACACATCCTTTGAACCATTTATTGAGAGAGAAACAAGATGGACATCATTATTTATGCATATACTTATCCACCATTCTACTTGAGGAACATTGCTTAGGGTTTCAATACTACACTTGGAGATACAAATATTGTCTTGTTGAGTGGATACATAGGAGAACTCATGTATCCTAAAGCTGACCTATTTTTATTATCTTTATGAACCATAAAAACCTCCTGAAAATCACCTTTTCCAAGGGAGAGATTGATGCTTGGAAGGTTCACCTTCAAAGATAAGTATTCCTAACTCTTGCTCTTTCTTGTTAAAATAGATAGATTTGAATTTGTTTTCTTATATCCTTCTCTCTCCATGAATTAGGATTTCATCTACATTAGATTAAGTAGATATATCCTATACATATTTCCATTCATGTTTATTAGCCCCATTTTATGCCATAATATTTGGTGAGAACTAGGTTAGATTTTACTTTTCTTTATTATTTACTTTATGAATAAGAAAACATAGGACCTAGCTAGGGTTATCACATGATGCTTCTTGAATAGAGACTTTGGAACCCTCTCTAATGATATTATTATGATAATGGACCCCTTGGTTAGGTCTAGTGGTTCCATTTTGGTCATGACCTTGATTATATAAATTTACTAACAAGTAGAAGGGTAAGTGTGATTTATCTTCTTTGAGTTAGGATTGGTTTTTAGATTAAATTCACTTTCCCTTGAATATAAATGGCATATTCAAATACCATATAATATAAGTATAAATATAAAATAAATCCTAAACTATGAAATATATAAATAAAATTATGCATAAACATGTAATAAAAATTTGTATAAGAGTAAATATGTACATATGTTGAGCCTAAAGTAGTAATAGCTGTCAAAAAAATTGATTAAGTGTAACATGATCAATATCAAGATATAACAATGCTAAAGATATGATGTAGAGTATATAAGGATGTAACATAGTATTTTAAACTATATATAGGGTACCCCAAAATGGAAAAAAGTTTCAAATGAAGAACCTATGTAGCTGTGTATATGCCCCAATGGGTAGATAATAGAAAATATGGATCAGTGTAGTGAACTTGAGTCTTGTAGGTAGTTTTTAGGCACTCAAAAATAACAAGTGAATCATGTATGTATGATAAAAAATGGCTATACTAAGATAGCTATCATATGTAGTGTCTAGAAAATATAAGAACTGTAAACATGGTAATGCATACAATCTATAATATTTTGTTTTCCTAGTAAATATTTGAATTTTTTTATGTTTTTGAAATATTGTATTTTTTTCATCTCTAGATATTAGCTATGTACAAGTAACATGAAAATGAAACTATGTACATGGATCAAGAGAGAATTAAAATATGTCTAAGTAAATACTATAAATGAATGAGATAATGTACAATCAAAATATAATGTCTCTAAATGTTGAGTATGGTAATTGATGTTAGGTTGTCATTGATGTCAAAGAGAGCATGAGATCATAGTGAATTAATGACAAAGTGATCATATTAATGGCTTGGAGAGTGTTTGGCTTAGTTAAGCAATTTATGGATGATATTTATAGTATGTTAGGTTGTCATTGATATCAAAGAGAGAATGAGATCATAGTGCATTAATGACAAAGTGATCAGATTGATTATTTAGAGAGTGTTTGACTTAGTTTATTTAATGGATGATATTTATGGTGTGTACATGTTGTATATACCCTATGGGGTGTTATGAATGTTAATAGTGATTATGAAAGTGAACATAATTCATTATAATATTCATATGAATTTCTAAGCTCAAGTAGTCATTTTCATAGATAAATTTGAGTGAGCATTTTGATGACATCATATTTCACATGTGTGAAGGTTTCAAGAGTAGTTTGTTACATGGATAGATTTACCTATGTGAAGATATCATAAAATTAAAATTTTAGGACATGAGGTTTAGCATAGAAAAATTATTACATTGCAAAGTTGACCTCTCAGACAGAGTTCACTAAGTTTCAATACTTAGCCAATTTTTCAAGAAAATATCTAACAATGAGCATTTAATCAGATCACAGATCTAATGACGATCATTTAATCTGACTATATAATGATCTAATAGAGCATGTGAACTTATCATTAGTGATCCAATAGTGCATATTTAGTCTAATATTAATTCAAAGAGACTATATAAAGCTTTGTACAAAAATGGAGCCAAACACTAAATGTATATCAGAGTAATAAATAATCATCTTTTATTTACTCTATTTTTTCATATTACATTGTCAAACAAAACAATATAGATATATAGGAGAATATATCCTATAATATATGAAACCTACTACCCATAATACATCCTAAGAATATCTCACAATCTCCGATAATAGCTTATAGGTATTATATTGTTGTTACCATTAATATATACAACAAACAACATACTTAAAATATAATAACAAATTATATTCTAACATAACATATCTATAGTAATATTTATCATATTACAACCACTCATATAAATAGTTATTCATAACATTCCCCCCCCCCAAAGTTTTTACATAGTAAAATATATCTCATTTTTTGATTATAGTGTGCAACCTCCATGTGCTCGTGATCATATTTGAATACATGTGCCATCACACATCTATTCCTTCACACTCATCTATAATTGGTTTTCTAAGTTCACCAATATCCTTACAAAATGGTTTTCATAGGTTCACCAATAACCTTACAAAATGGTTTTCTTTGGTTCACCACTAACCTTACAAAATGGTTTTCTCAGGTTCACCACTAACCTTATAAAATGGTTTTCACAAGTTTACCACTAACCTTTCATCATGATTGATACAATTATTTTTAGATCAATATTATCCAATGTAAATATTTAAAAGGGGTTACATGGGAATATCATTCACAAGTGAATAGGTAAAATTGTTCTTATTTTTCACATATGCTGAAAAATAAATGTAACTACCACACCACACTAAAAAAACTTAAATCCACATAACTGAAAATAACATACCACACAAAATATCAATATATCATTGGTGTAACCCCATCATTGGAAACTGACAAGAGGTCATTGAAAGACCTCCTTTTTCTGTGTATCCTCCATCCTCTAGTAGGTAAAGATGCTCACTTTGTAAAAGTGTCAATGAAGCTCAAATGCATTAATTTTTTGAGGAGAAATCCCCCTATAGTTTGGACGTCATGTACAAGAGATAATGCATCCTTGTACAAACAAATGATTTTAAAATTGAAAATATGACGACACACAATTAATAATGCACTAAAAAAGACTTTGACACTTTAAATTATAAAAGGTATACCATGTTATGGACCCAATAACACTTATATGAATTATTTTGACTATGAATTGATAAAATACCATTATGAATAATGACTAAAAAATGATACTTTGAATTTTGGACAAAATATAAAATATTAAAATACCAAATGTTAAAAATGACTCTTTTGATATAATATAAACTTCATATGGACTCAACCTAAATTCATCTAACCTAAATGACTAAAAACATACAAAATAACATGATCAACTCCCTTTTTTAAATAAAAGACAACATATTAGATTCTAATGAACCCCTATACATATACTATTGGATAAAAATATTATAAGATACCAACAAATCATGAGGTAAGTGGAATTAGATGGTTATATGTGGGAATTTTGACCAAACCATATGAATTAACAATATGACATTATTGTATAAACTACTTTAATACATATCAAAAGACAAAATTGAACTTAAAAAATAAAACAAATGTTTTTGATAGTTGCACATTGGAATCACATAGGATGTGGTAGAAAATAATGGATAGTATCATACATATATGCCTTTACCAACTGATGGATGTCTTACTCAACTATGCAAGTAATTGATTAGTGAGTAGGATCATGGAGAAATTATGGAGGAGAGACTAGAGATATTAATCCAAGTACATAGATGATAATTGTGAAGACAATTATATATCTTCCTTGAAATGAATAATTCATCAATGAAGATCTTTTGCTCAATGTTTACATACTAAATGTCAATTGATTATCAATGAGTAGCCTAGATTGAATATGTTTTGGTCTATGCAGTAATTTGTATATACTCATGAGAAATGACCATGTGAAAATTGATAAATAATTATGAATCTTGAAATGGGATGTTGTCCTTATAACATATTTATACTACCTTCATTGTCCATCAATATTAAGATAGATATATAGAGTACATTTTTTTCATGATAGAGGCTTCACATTTTAATAGAATATACTTGAATAATGGCTCATAAAATCATGTAGATTTATTTTTTAACTCCTCCCTTATTTTTAGGATAGATCTAATAGGTGCGATGAGTTGCTATCAACTATATAAAGAGTGGTGAGCAGTAGATGGGTTGAACTATTCATGTTACACCTATCATGATATAAATCCTCACTCTAATACCAATGATATTAATTCAAAGAGCCTATATAAATATTTGTATAGAAAATGTAGGATCTAAACATAAAATGTATATTCATAGCAATAAATAATCAACTTCTATTCACTTTATTATTTCCTATTACAATATCAACCAACACTAAATAAATATATAGGAGAATATATCCTATAATCTATGAAACCTACTACCCATAATATATCTCAAGAATATCTCACAATCTCCTATAATAGCTTGTAGGTATTATATTATTGTTACCAACAATATATAAAACAAATAACATCCTTAGGATATAATAAAAAATTATATTCTAACATAACATATCCATAGTACTATTTATCATAGTACAACCACTCATGTAAATATCTATTCTTATCATAGTCAATATGTCAAAGAGTCTGAGATTGAAAATTATAGTGACATGTGTCTCAATCTCATTGATTTTATAGAATATAAATCGTATATAGGTGTTCATACAGATAGAAATCGATGGTGCAAGTCAAGTAAAATAGTCAAATGTGTAGAAGGCATGTAGAGCTACTAAGTGGCACAATCTCAAAAGCTAAAATCAAAGATAAACAGTGAGCATTGAAAGGTAAAGAATAGGTTACTTCTTAGGAGATCAACAGTGTGTATTTTTTCAAACTTGACAAGAAACAAAAGATGATAAATTTTCTGATGTTTAGTATTTGAACACTAACTTTAGGCATTTGAATTAACAAAGGAAAAACTAGTGCCTAGTTTTTAAGCTATAGCTTTTGATCTGGGATGAATTTTATGGTGGTTTATAATAAAAAATTGTAAATGACTCAAAGTAAAATCTAGATAAATTACTTAAAAGGTCTTAAAATATATACAATCAAAGATATTAAGCTCCAAAGTTGACTATGTATTTGACCATGTTCTGCAAGTGTCTCAAGAAGGATAATTTAAGAGTTCTTAATGGTATTTAAATGTTTCAAGATAAAATAACTATTGAAGAGTATTTTATACTACATAAGTACTATATTTATGGATTTTTGAGGTTTGACCAATCCATATTCAGTATGAAAAAGGCTTATAAGTTGTCTATGTTTATTGAATGTAGTGATAGATTGAGTGGCCATCTTACAGAGGTAAGTTAAAGGTGTTCTAAGTAGATTTAAGGAAGAAAATAAGTATGGATATGCTATATAAGTATATAATTCTTATGATAAGGCATTGGTTTTCATATTTTTCCCCTGATTAGTAATAGAGATTCAAAATAGATTGATTATATTTTGAATATGTGTGACCAGTCTGAGTGGTCATTTTAAGAGAGTTAATTTAAATGCTTAGAAATTTTGTTAAAGTATCTAAAGCACATAGAGGTATTAAATATTTCCTAAATGGTTCACCCATGTGATCTAATCATATGGATATATGAAATATTTGAGTAGTTGCTTTAGAAGTTTGAGACTGTGTTTTATGTATATGAAGACCTGAAGAGCAAGGAGACCTAATTGGTAAGTTTGAGTGTTGAGTTAGTGTTATGATGGCATGGACCCATATGTGAATAATAAATGGGATATTTTAGATATTTTTGATGTGTTTAAATAAATGGTAAAGGATGAAGGTGGTCTAAATAGTCTCCCATGTAATGTGTGTGTATGCAGGCTTAATTGCTTTAGGTCTCACCAAGACTTAATGGTGGTTCTGGGCCGATGACGTATTAGTAAACCTAAGAAGTGTGTGGTTATTAAATGTAACTTTTATAAGTAATTATTTCAAATATGCTTAAACTATGTAAAACATCTTGTCCAACCAATATGGGTTAAAAGAAGAGAGTGGTATAAGTATGAGGTCTAATTAGACTAATTATGCTAGTTGTGTATATGTGGATTCAAGATAAGAAGAAAACCTTTAAAAGATAAGGTACAAGTGATTTAGGACCATAATATTATAATAAATATTATACATGTTTATTTGATCAAGACATAGGTCATTATAACTAATGATCCTATAAGAGGTAGTTTGAGCGAGTTAGCCCTAGAGGTAGTTTAAGAGAGAAGAGTGCAAACAAAGGTGATCATCATCAGTTGAAGAATAAAAATAGGTATTCAAAGTGATTTGTTTAGTTATCTAAGTGGGTTTTTATTTTCCTAGGGGTATGGTTATTCCTTGAAGGGTAAATCTTGCTAAAGTTCTAGTTGTAGTGGGTGTTCAGCTACATAGGGGTAGTAACTCCTTGTAGGATCGGTGTGTCACTAAACTAAGGGATGGGTGTTCATTGATCAATAGGTGATGGTTTAAACGTTGGATATTTTTTTATAGGAATTTAGTCTATATTATAAGGTTCAGTTGGTTTTATCCTCCAAGAGGGTTTCTCACATATATGATGTGTTCATGTGTATGCTCTTATGTATGCTTTGGATGTATGTGTTTTCATGTTTATATTGATTGATCAAGTTGATGCATGTTGAATGTTTAAGAATTGGGAATTGAATTGGATTATATTTTATCACTAATTCACCTCCTTTCAATGATTGTACCTCTAAAAATTGGTATTAGATTAGGACCTTATGTTCAAGTTTAACCACTTGAAGGTGATCCAAGGTACAAATATGGCTAAGTAATTGAGAAAAAAAATTAGTTAAGATTATTGGTTAAAAGTCTTAAAGAATAGATTATTCATATTGAGACTAGGAAGATTAATTCTAATTCCAAAGATGAAGAGCATGAGATGAGGTATGAGGAGCTTGACGAATAGATCATGAAACATAGTGAAATGATAAGTCATCTTCAAACCAAGTTTGAAAGATTAAGTGAAATAATCAAAGAAGACATGATGACCATAGAGGATCTTGATGATCAATTAAGAGTTACAAAGTCTAGTCTGAGTTTAAAAGAGGAAGAATGTAGACATCTCAAAACTTAGTTAGAAGAGACAAATGCCAATTTGAGTTCAAAGCAAGGTGAGCATGATGATTTAAAGTCCAATCTTGATTCTATAAATATTATTGAAGAAAAATCATGTAGATTGAAAGATGACATGACTAAAGAAGCTAAGAGGTATAAGGAAACTATCCAAGTTCTCAAAATTTAGTTAAAGGTTTCAATTTCAAGTATGAGAGCTAAAGAGGATGAGAACATTAATTGAAAACCAAGCTAGATTCATTAAAGGATAAGCGTGTGAAATTTATTGTCAAGATAAACAAGACTAAGAAAGAGAAAGAGAGGTTATCTCAAGATAATAAGGATGAAAGCACCAAGATCAATAAGAAAAGAACCATCAGGAAACTAAGTTACATGAGGTATGAAATATGTTTTAATGGTCATTATTATGCTTGTAATAGGTTTTGCCATAAGGCAAGAAACTATAGAAAGAACAACTAGTCAGCTAGAGGTATGGATAATATAATTTTCTATATTTGTCATGACATGGGACATATTTCTAGATTCTACTCCAAAATACATGGTAAAATACTAACCTAGGTATGGATACCTAAGAAAGTTAAGCTTGAGCATAACAAACCTAAGAGCCAAGATGGTATGTTTGCTGAGATTCATACTATTCATCAAGTAGAAGGGATGAATGATGTTATTTATTGTAGTTGTTTTCAAGTTGGTTATATTGAAAATTATTATATAATAAAGCTCTCAAGTTATAATAAGGTACATGGGCATCCTAGTGTGCTCAAGAAAGGTCAATCCTTGGTATGTAATCCTAAGGAAGTGAAAACCAAGAAAACTAATTCAGTTGAGCTGAAAGATCAAGGCAGACTGCTTGCTAAAGAAAAAGAGTAATCAAATATGAATAAGGTTTAGAAATGCCAAGAGAATGTGTCATATATCTAGATAGAAAATGATAATCAAAATTTAGTTTAATTTGAGCTCAAGGAGAAGACCTAGGTGCTAGTTAACACTAGTTCTAAGGTATGTATGAATCCTAGAGAATATCCTATTGTTTTTTATCAAGTTTCATGCAAAGAACATAAGTTGTCAATGCCCATTGATGAGTTTCTTTCTTCAGTTGAAAAGGTCTATCATAAATATTTATTGTATCCATATGTTGTCAATCCAATCTTAGAAAAAAAGGAGAATATCATAGTGGATGAGCATGTTGATTCTCTTAAGCCTAAGAAGAAGAATAAGAACTATCAATATCAAATAACCAAGGAGGTGAAGTAATATGAGGATTTATGGGAATTTCCTAATTTCAAATTATTCTAGGACATTATATGTTAGGGTGTCTCTATCTAGGCTTCAAGGAGACACTTGACAAGCAAGAGGAAGCATGGTGGATACCAATTGAGCTTTGGTTTATGTTTCAGGACAAGAATATCATTTGAAGATGTGTGTGGCTAAGGGGGAGCTAACCCAATTAGCTTGAGTAGATTGAAAAAGATATGCATGATATGAGGGGGAGCATATGTGAAGATGCTTTAGTCATGATAGAAGAGTTAAAATGTCTATTATATTTGTGAATTCAAAAATAATGATATGATGACTTGATCAAACCAAGTCATGTGTTTTGATAAGGTATTGAATCTTCATGCATGAGCAAAGAAAGCTTGTAATTTTTATAGGTAGATAGGTCCAAGGATCAAAAAAGGCCAAGTTCATTTTGGTGTATGTCAAAGAACAAATGACATGATATGGAACTTGATGTTAGGGGGAGATTTCTAAGCTTTGTGAGTAGTTTGTTAGGTCCAAGTATCTAAGAAGTTAAAGTTTAGATTGGTGCATGTCAAAGGGGGATCAATTGATTCATATGATTGAAAGTATGTAATTATCTTGAAAATCTTAAATAGTATTTGAATACACACATGATGTTGAGAAATGATTTTTGGCATGTTGAGAAAGAGACCCTTTGTCCTTAATGTCAAAAAGAGGAGAAATATCATGATGAAAGAGTTTAAATGAAGTCATTCTAATGATGTTTGTCCATCAATGACAAAGGGGGAGATTGTTGAGCATGTTCATTGATGTTATGATGTCATTGATGTCAAAGAGAGAATGAGATAATAGTGAATTAATGATAAAGTGATCATATTGATGGTTTGGAGAGTGTTTGACTTAGTGAAGCAATTGATGGATGTTATTGATGGTATGTTAGGTTGTCATTGATGTCAAAGAGAGCATGAGATCATAGTGCATTAATGAAAAAGTGATAAAAATGATGGTTGGGAGAGTGTTTGACTTAGTTAAACAATTGATGGATGATATTGATGGTATGTTAGGTTATCATTGATGTCAAAGAGAGGATGAGATCATAGTAAATTAATGAGAAAGTGATCAAATTGATGGTTTGGAGAATGTTTGAATTAGTTAATAAATTGATGTATGATATTTATGGTATGGATATGTTAAAGAGACCCTATGGGATGTTATGAATGATATGAGTGCTTATGAAAGTGAACATAATTTATTAAAATAGTCATATGAATGTCTAAGCTCAAGTAGTCATGTTGATAGATAAGTCTATGTAAGTAGTTTGATGACATCATATTTCACATGTGTGAAGGTTTCATGAGAATTTTGTTCCATTGATGGATTCCCCTATGTGAGGAGATCATATGGTTCAAATTTTAGGTCATGAGGTTGAGGGTAGCAAAAGTTATTATAGTGAAAAGTTGACCCCTCAGATATAATTCACTAAGTTTATAGACCTAGACAATTTTGGAAAAGGAAATCTAATGATGAGCATTTAATCAGATCATATATCTAATAGTAAGTGTTTAATTTGACTAGATAATGATATAATAGAGTCCATGATCTTGTCAGTAATGATCCAATGATGAATATTTAGTTAATATGTCAAAGATTTTGAGATTAAACGTACTAGTGACATGTGTCTTAATCTCATTGATTTGATAGAAGATTAATGATACATAAGTGTTCATATAAATAGAGATTGATAGTGTAGGTCAATTTAAATAGTCAAATGTGTATAAGGTATGCAGAGCTACCAAGTGGCACAATCATGAAAGCTCGAATCAAAGATCAATGGTGAGTGTTGTAAGGTAAAGACAAAGATACTTATAAGGAGATTGATGGTGTGTATTTATTAAAATATTATAAGCATGAGATGATGACAAAATTTTTGATGTTTAGCATCTGGTTAGTGACTATTGGCATTTGAATTAATAAAGGAAAAACTAGTGCTTAGTTTTTGAGCTATATCTTTTGATCTAGGATGAATTTCATGGTAGTGTAAAATGCAAAATTGTAAAGGAATCCAAGGAAAATCTATATAAATTGTTTAAAATGTTTGAATTTTTTCAAAATCAAAGATATTGTGCTCCAAAGTTGACTATGTGTTTGACCATGTTGTGCAAGTGACCCAAGAAGGATAATTGAAGAGTTCTTGATGGTATTTTGATGTTTCAAGATTAAATAACTATTGAAGAGTATTTTATACTATATGAATAATATTTATATGGATTTTTGAGGTTTTAACAATCCATATTCAGTATGAAAAAAGGATTATAATTTCTCTATGTTTATTGAATGCAGTGATAGATTGAGTGACCATCTCACAGAGGTAAGTTGAAGGTGTTCTGAGTAAAGTTAAGGAATAAAATAAGTATGGAGATGCTATATAAGTATATAAGGATTATTAAAATGAATTTTTTGTCATAATTTACCCCTTATTAGTTATGGAGAGCCAAAATATCTTGACTATATTTTGACTATGTGTGACTAGTCTGAGTGGTCATTTTAAGAGAGTTGATTTAAGTGTTTTCTTGTGTTGAAGTGCCTAAAGAACATAGAGGTGTTGAAGAGTTTATAAATGGTTAACCCATGTGATCTAATCATATGGATATGTGAAATATTGGATTAGTTACTTTATAAGTTTGATACTATGTTTTTTTATATGAAGACTTGAAGAGCAAGGATACCTAATTGGTAGGTTAGATTGTTGATTTGGTTTTCTAGGTGGCATAGACCCATATGGGAGTAATAAAGTGGATATTGGAGATAGGTTTGATGTTTTATAATCATTTTTAAGGATGACTGTGGTCTAATTAGTATCACATGTAATGTTTGAGTATGAGGCTTAATTATTTTAGGTCTCACCAAAACCCAATGGTGGTTTGGGGATAATGAGGTATTAGATGACCCAAGGAGTATGTGGTTCTTCCATGTAATGTGTATAAGGACTTATTTAAAAGGTGTTTAAAATATGTAATTCATCTTGTCTGACCAAGATGGGTTAAAGGAAGAGATTGTTATAAATACAAGGTTTAATTGAACTAATTATGTTAATTGTGTATGAGTGGATTCAAGATAAGAAGAGAACCTTTGAAAAAGAAGGTATAGGTCAGTTAGGACCATCAGAGTGTGATAAATAATAGACATGTTTATATAATCAATTTTATTTAGGAGGACACATAGGTCTTTAGACCTAATGAGACTAAAAGAGATAGTTTGAGCAAGTTAGCCCTAGACATAGTTTAAGAGAGAAGAGTGCAAATAAAGGTGATCATTATCAGTTGAAGATTAGAAATAGGTGTTCAAGGTGATTTATTTAGGTATTTAAGCGGGTGATTAGTTTATTATGGGGTTGGTTCCTCACAATTTAAAGCTTGCTAAAGGTCTAGTTGTAGTGGTTACTTAGCTAGATATGGGTAGTAACTCCTTGTGGGATTGGTGTCTCACTAAACTAAGGGATGGGTGTTCCTTGATCAGTGGGTGCTAGTCTAAATGTTGGATCTTGTTTTATATGACTGTATTCAATATTTTAGGGTTTAATGGATTTTATCCTCCATGAGGGTTTCCCACATATATGATGTGTTCATGTGTATGCTCTTATGTATGCTTTGGATGTATGTGATTTCATGTTTATGTTTCTTAATAAATTTGATATATGATGAATATTTAAGATTTGGGAATTGAATTAGATTATCTTGCATCACTAATTCACCCCCCCCACCCTTCAATTATTATACCTCTAGCATTATAGACCCAAGAACACATCCATGGGATGTGGATAATCAAATGATGGATCATGTTAGAAGATAACCAATGTTAAATACTAAATCTATCTAAACTCAAATAAGTCATCATCATCTTGATCATCATATCATTATATATACATCAGTGGAGCGTTATCTTTGGTGTTAGTTAGGATTATATGCACTCAAATAGTGTAATGCTCCACTATGTAAGATGTCTCCCATGTGTTCTTAGGGTAAACTACATTAGACCACAAATTATTTGTACGAAACCTATGTTTATCATATATTCCATCATGTAACATATGGACCATGTATCCCTTATGACTAAATGTGAAACATATATCTAATTGATCAAGTGTGGCATCCATCACCTATAACCATGTACTACTAAGTGTAACCTATAGATGAGTGCCCCTATTCATGATAAATAATAATGTGTTGGCCACCTTAAGGCCACATGAAATGAGAGTTATGATATGTCTAATAGAATCTTAATAGTGTATGACATGCTTTAGATTATTTTATTGATAGCATATGTGCTATAAAAATTATAAAATGTTAGTATTAGGATCATAATACTCATCTATAGCCGCATGGGGGATGTATCTATCTGAAAAAAAGATAGTCAATGGATCATTTTGTGAGTATCTATGTTAACAATGATTATTTTATGGTGCCTATATCTGTAGAGGTGGAGGTTGTATAATATGATTAGTGACCTAAACCTAAATTTATTCAAATTATGTCATAATGCTAAGCATTTATTGGTATCATGTCCTATAAGTCTATGAAAATGATAAAAGGGTTGATCTTCATACTATGACAATCTGATGATGGATCTATGATCAACTATGGATAATATCATCAATCCTCTTTCAAGTAATATCTATAGAATCTAGTGTGGTTTATCTTATGAAATCTCTTCCTAAATCTATATAACTAGGTCTATATCCATAGATGTAACTACATGTATTGAATGAATGGAGGGATATATCACTAACTATAACTTGATAAGGGAACTTGTAGTTTATGATTATGAAATAGTGGTGATTTTAGTGTAGGAAAATGTATGAGTATCTTAGAATCATATATATACTCTCATGGTCCCATTAGTGTGAAACTTAATCCACATAAATAGTCATCACAATCGATAGGTGTTGGATCATCTTGTGTGGTGGCTTGAGAATATGCATTAGATTTTTAGATGTATAATTATTTTGATCTAATAAGTAATGGTAACTTCAATATGAGACTATCATAATTTTCCATGGTTGGGGATATTTGTAATATGGGATGGTCGTCCTCTATCATGGGTGAAGGTAACTATGTGTAAGAAGATTTGGAAGAGGTGTAAGAATAGTCTTTTTGGATTTCCCAACCTCATATGTATTCATTTGATCAATTAGAATATTTTAATGTGGTGACTCTATGAGAACATGAGGTGTCCCATCTAAATATGTACTTAGGGTAGTATGCTCAATAAGGCTATAATATCTAAATGGTTGATTATCTGTTAGAGAAGTGTATAAGTATTCATCATGTAAAAAAAAGACACATCCATGTAAAGTAGAGGGTATGGACTCTATAACATGTATTCAAGGTCTAACAAGTAATAATTTGTATTGAAAATGATTAGGCATCACCTGAAATTGTGTAGGTATGGTTTTTGGCCCTATCATAATAACCGATGTAATATTTTCCATGTCTATCTAGGAATATCATTAAAACCTTTGCTATTATTATATGTATTATAAATGGATGCTATATCAACCCCCATAGTTAGTATAAATGTGAGGTTTCATATGTTAAGTCTTGAACTAGTACTAATTATAACTTATTTAATAGTGGTGGTATTGATTTTTGCTTAAATAAAAAGTGGTAAATTCTATGCAATAACTAACTATGATGTCAAATCCTCATTAGAAAAAGATATAAAATCCTCAATGTCCTTGATAGTGTTCATGATATATTCAAAGTAAGTTGGTTCTATGTCATGAGGAAAAGATGTATGATTGAGTGTTTGAAAAATAATATCTTTGAAAATAGTTGCTTTTTAAAGTAATTCCAATATGGATATCATAGCTAGTGTGTTTCTAAATTGATCTACAATATCAAAATATTTGTGTTGATTTTTGGGTCCCATTGTAGTATGATAGTGATGAGGATAGAAGGTTAGATCACCTTGATCTTGTATAGGGTGAAGGGGCACCCTATTCCATTTAGTAATAACTCAAACCCTAAGATCTACTATTTATCTAAGGCGAGTAGTAGAGGTGGGATGGGAGAAAAGATAATCAACTGGTCTAGGTGGAGGTAGATTAGAAGGATTCCTTTAAGATCTCTATCATTAAGTAGTAACTGAAGGTAACTCAAATTGATCCATGTAGAAATGAATCTCATAATAATGGGGCTCACAAGAGGGGGACCAATGTGTTAAATAATCTTAGTTCTGATATGATCCATGTGGAAACTGACATACATGTGAATTTTATATAAAATGTAGGTAATAAGCATAAAAAGAAAACCACAATACTTTATACCATAAATTAGAAAATGGCATGCGTCATGATAATCATGATGATAGGCTACAAACTAAAAACTGAGTAGATGTTGGAAATAGGAAGGGAAACCCTAATAGTTCACTAGGGTTTTCAAATAATGTGCTCAAATTAAGTTAGGCTCACCAAATGTTTTAACCTTTTAAGACATAGATGAATGTAAATCCTATGTTGTTAAAGAGATGAGTATAGTAAATAAGGATATAAAAATGAAATTAATACAACCATTGATTTGTTACAAAATTGATTAATTTTGACCTTTTTAAAAATAGTAATAAATAGTGTAATTAAGAACTTAGTTGGAAAATTAATGATACATATGATATGGAGGCTAAAAACTAAGGTAGAGGCTAGTTTTAGTGTCTTAAATAGAATCCAAGTGTCAAAACCCTTCTTAGATTTTAACACCTTAATTTGATAATAGTGTCATGTGGTGTCAGTGTCCATATTTTGATGGTAGTGTCCTTTGTGTAAGATGATCTTGAGCTTTTGAGTGCACCTATGTTTGGATTTGTGAGGTTTGTTCCTACGTACATGAGTTTTGAAACCCTATATATTGTCTATTTTACCTAATTTTATCATAAAACCCTAATCCTTCATGTTTTTAGGGCATCAAGTTGATACAATTTAAAAAGTGTGTTTGTTAGTGGGGTAGGTTAGACATCATTAACATCTTGCTATGATGATATTTTACTACATACCAATACTTTGAATAGGTATCAATCCAATGTAGTTACCCCCACCCAAGTGCTAGTGAAAATTCAAGTGAAGCTAGTATGATAGTTTACTTGAGTACCTTGAATGTGCTTGAGACCATAAATCTAGATAATCTGAGCTTAGGAATGTTATAGTTGGTAGTACTTAGAAGTAGGGTATAATAGTGATTTATAACCTTAATTTTTCATTATTTTTTTTGAGTTTACATAATTAATTTGCATATAATTTCCATTTAGTCTTTATAGGGCTAAAATTCATGTATTTGTACTTTTTTTGTGCTTGTGCAAGTGCTAAAGTGGTCTAAGCTAACCCTAGCAAGTCTAAGATTTGAAAATATATCTATTTGTGAAAATAGGAGGGAAAATAAAGTAATGACATTATCAAGACACTAGCACCATGTGGAACTATGATCTCTATTATGTCATTAGTGTCCAAGTGGTAAAACACTAGACACAAAAGGAAAGGATGCAATAATGAGGGTTTAAGACTACTTTAGGGATTACTAGAGATGTCTATGGCCCATAAAAAGGATAGATCAGTGTAAAAATAGGCACTAGGATAAATCTAGGGATAAGATAGGGATAATTGGTCTCAAATAAAACTCTTAACACTCAAGTTCCACTTTTACGTGATTATAGGCCTCATGTTTAGTTTTAATTTTATGATCTTTAGTTATGATTTGATAACCTTGTTGACATGTATGTATGAATGATTAGTGATTAAATTTAGGTCCAAGGATATAATCCATAGTAAATATCCTTAGTTGAGGACACTTTCATGATAATGGCTCCAAACTACATGAAACCAATAAAAAATTTCAAGATCATACCAATGTTTGGTAGGGCATGTAGGATTGAAATCTCATGAAGAAGGTTTTGGAAGACACTTTTGAATATTTTCCAATGAAATTGGTTTATGAACATCTACATTATGTACTTGAGAAATTGTGTAACTAGGATGAGAATTATTGGGAATTGATATTGAAGGATTAGGTTCCATGGGATTAGTTAGAACTATGGATTGAATAGTGTGTATGGAATAATATATATCCGTAACACCATCATTATTTTCATGACATTTTTTATCTCTCATAAGCATTAGGGTACCTATTAGAGGGTGTAAAGGCTCAAATTATTTTACAAGTAAATCTTGACATTTTGCTTGGTTGAGGGCTTCTTACAAGGATTTTGGAGAAAGAGTCCTTACATGATATTGTAATTTAGAGTGAAGAACATTAGTGAATAGATGAAATAGATTATCATCAGTCATGTTATGTTCTACTTTGTTAGATAAAAATTCCATTATTTGATGAAAACTTGTGCCATTTCATATTTTAATTGTTTTTAATTGATAAAATAAACTAAGTTATTTTACAAGTAGATCACTAGTTTTTAATTTGTGAGCCAATGCATTGCTTAAATCTTCCAAAATAGCTATAGAATGAGTTTTAAGTTTATTATACCAATGAATGGCATTACCTAAATGTTTTAGATAATAATTTGGTGGTATCAAAGGTTTTAAGTTTAACCCAATCATTTTATAAATTTATATAAGTATTGAAATGCAAATCTAGATCAATGAATCCATTATAAGTGATAGTGGAAACTATGCCACCTATGCAAATGTTAGCAATTTGAGGAAAAATAGGTTAATTTTATAAGTGTTTAATATATTTTTTATTAAGTGGTGGTTATGGTATAAGGTTATCATGTGCATCTATAGGGGAAGAGGGGGATAGGATGGGAGGTGGGCCATTCATATTTTGTATTCCCCATTGAGTAGGTTGAGGTTGGTTTTGTAAATGGACTAATTGGTTTTGCATTTTCATCATTTGGGTGACACCATTAATTTTAAAATTATAAATTTTATTTAAAATTTACAATAATAATTGATTAGTTTTAATTGTATTTTTACTACTAAAAGCATATTGGGATGCAATAGCATTATGCAAGGAATTAATAGTTTGAGACATACTAGTAACATGAGATCCACTATGAGATTCACTAGTAGTTGTATGGAATTTGGCATTAGAGTGGATATTTTAGGTAGACCCACTAAAATTCTCACCTATCATGTTTGTAGAAATGGTTGGCATAATGGATGAAGATGTCATGGAAGATGATGTCATGCTAGTATAGGGAGGTATGAGAGATGAAAAGGGGGTGATAGAAGTCATATTATGACTTTCCCCAAATCCTATAGAAAATGTAGGTGAAGGTGAATAGATTTATCTAATATGAGGTCCCATCATAAGGTTGTAAATTACTATGGGATCCTTGCCCCAATGTTGGGGGTTTTAATTGATCAAGAGAATCATTTTAGCCATATATTTAGGTCACTTTCATCCTCTATTAATTGTAAGAATAAAGGATTAAGTGCAATGGAATAGGGAGGAGTTCCATAGTTGGTAATTTTAGTAGTAACATAGATATTATTAATTTTTAGATTATTTACCACATGATATAGTAAAAATATTTTAGGGACTTTATGAGGATTACTAAAGCTAATCATGTTAGTTTGATTTACTATGTATCTTTGTCAAAAATGTTACGTGATGAAAATATAATTCAAATACTTACTAGGGGAATGAGTATATACAAATTCCAAATAAATGAGATTGAATAACTAGTTGAACTAGTTAGATAAGCAGTGAAATAGAAAAAGCTAGAAATAAACTAAATTAAGTTGGTTGACTGAGTTAGGAAAATAAGAAAACATAATAGTTTATAACTAGATGAGGTCTAACTATTTTATCTAGTTCAAAAATTAGGTAAATAGAATAATTGGTGCTTGAACTAAATCAAGTTGGTCAACCAAGTTGGAAAAATAGGAAAATAGAATAATATGTAATAGACAAGGTTGAACTGGTTGACCCAATTCTATAATTTGGGGAAATTTTTATATGGTTTTATTTTTGACAATTTTATTTTAAATATAGTTTAAGTACACATTCAACTAGATCGACTATCAATCTAGTTGAAACACATAACACAAAAACTCTATTAATGCTAGCTAATATAGTTTGTAATACAACATAGAATTGTAAAAAAGTATAAAGAATGTAATTTATATGTTAATTAATTATTTTAAAATCAGATAAGGAAGTTGTACTAAAGGTTTTGATTTAAAGTATAGGCTTCTAAAGATACTTTATTGTCCATTGGATAATGTTGGCCCAATGTTTCAAAACATTGAATATGGAAGAAGTACTATTATCATATCCGAATAAACCCATTTTAAGGGTAAGATAGAATTATATTCTTAGTGATAACCAATAAAAAATGCACCACATAATAAAATAGATGGTTGGATTCCTAAGGTTCAATACAAAGGGTAAATCCTAGGCACTCCCAAAACACCATGAAATACATAGATACCAAAGACAATGATTAGATATATACTATAGCTATGAGGATTGGGATATGCCCCTCATGCCATGATATTTATAAATGAATACAAGGGTTATAAATACAGTATCATGTATCCCTTAATGATAGTAGTTAAGTAGTTTTAAAACTATCAACACACAATTTCTAAGAAAATCTAAACAAATTAAAAAATAAAAGTAAAAATCAATATTTTGAAAGCTAAGTTGTAGTTTTTGAAAATAAAGTATATGTTAAAATAAAAATTAAAGTGATTTTAGTTACTATCAAATGTAGTTTAACTTATTTTTATTAAACTAGAAAGTGAAACAAATAGATCAATATTGAATAGGTCAATCAAGTTTGCAAATGAGATAAAACAAAGTTGAGAAGATAGATTTATTCTATTAAAAAAATATGATAAAATAATGCATTTGATTAGGTCAAATTAGTTTTTAGGGTAGAAGATAAACATATAACTATATTGATATGGTTGATCTAGTTGAATATGTAGGTACACTTTTATAAAATAATAAAATTAGTAAAAATAACACTAAATTTAAATTATAACTTAAAGGGTGAGAAAATAAATTTACTTAAAATATGACAAGTTAAAGTAGTGAGTTGGTTAGAGTGAAAATGGAATATAATACAAAGCTGAATAGGTCAATGCAATAGTTTTTCATGAAGATGTTGAA